>PNEQ01054388.1:0-60439 GCA_003012365.1 Medauroidea extradentata
GTCCTAAAATCGTTTGTCCTAAAGTCATTTGTCCTAAAATCGTTTGTCCTAAAGTCATTTATCCTAATTTCGTTTGTCCTAATGTTGTTTGTCCTAAAATCGTTTATCCTAAACAGCATTTGTCCTAAAATCGTTTGTCCTAAAATCATTTGTCCTAAAATTAGGATAAACGATTTTAGGACAAACGACGTGTACCCGGTATAAAATATTGTGTGTATCTCCTATGGACATTACGGAACAAGAAAAAACTGTTTGATTGAAGTAAGGCCTTAGCTCACTGAAGCGTTTATTCCAGCCAGCTCCTATCCCCTTTCCACAAAGAGATATGATAAGCAAAATTAAACTGTCAATAAGTTTAGTGGGGTCGTTATTTTCACTTTCAAACATTTTTATTTACACATTGCAGCTCCCGAAGGATATAGTACTTCAGAAAAGAAGAAAAGCATAGTTCTGCTTAACTTTGTACATTTCATGATGAAGAATTTCAGCAGGATATCAACATTCCTTCAAACGAGATATCCTGAAATTAATCGTCAGCTCCACCTATCGTTGCGTAATGCGCGATATACCTACAGCAATTCAATACACAACCAACATTTCTGCCTCTCTCTACTGTACCAACATAAGAGGCTATCCTGTCGCAGTGCTGAATGAGCAAACCATCTGTATGTCTTCAGAAGTCCATGATTCATCATTTCTACTGTTTTCACGTTCATTATTTTTTAATTCCTAAATTAGAGCAGATATCGAAAATCTGTTGAACAGTTTTGTTAAAAACTGTTATTATGTGGTATAATTTTTCTAAACAAAATATTATAAAGATTTAGCTAATAGGTAAGTTCACTGCGGTGGGAATTTCTTTGATTGTATAATTAGCTGAAACTATAATGTAAATTTTCTTGAAAAAAAATGGTTAGCATAAATACTGTTTTTTAAACAAAACTGTGCTTTTGTTTAATATATATATATATATATATATATATATATATATATATATATATATATATATATATACCCTTAAAAACGCTGTATTTTCTCGCAACATGTATGATTGTGAGACACACGCCTGAAGCAACGTAGCTGTCTGCAGAACGTTAACAGCCATCAAATATTTAAATAGTGGGATTCTTATTGGCTCAGACAAATAGACTTGCAGCTTCACATACAAGGAAAAGCCAGTGAGCTCTTGGTAAGCTGAACGTACGTTAAAACCCAGCAAACAGTTAAGTTTTCCCGCGATAAACCATCATCTCTAATCACATGGCCTTAATTTGGTACTCCATATTTGTCGGAAGATACTCGGCAGCTGCGTGGGAAACAACTAGTTGCACAGAGTCGCACACATATCTAATCAACTACATATTAAGCAAACCGGCCTTCTACTTAGTGTACACGCCATTGTTTACTCCTAATTCCAACCACGACCGATGCTTTGTCAGTTCCTATAACAATAGGTTCATCGAAGTTCAAGCCTTTCCCACTACTGCAAATGTTCAACGCTTCGCAATTATCGTCTACAGTACAAGTAGACAGCTCTACTAAATCTAAATAGGTAACGATATTGTACTTTCTACTAGCTGAGTAGTAACGGATAACAATATCCAAAAGCTTTGTAACAGAAATTGCATTTATTTCGTCAATAACTAAACTATATTCCATTTCCTCAGTGTCTTTCACAATATCTCCCTATATGCGGTGCTAAAACATTACGTGTTATTGATGTGTTTCTCATTTTGCATAGCTACTGTCATGGAAACATGATTTACACACATCGGAAATATAGCCACTAACGTCTGATGTACAACGTTCTTCTAAGTCTGGAAGATTGGGCTCCAGTTTTTTCAGCTGGCACTGTTGACGTCAAATTCAGGTCATTCATGAATATTTTTACTTTAATTTTTAACAAGCATTTTACCAAAAAATTGTGCAGGTTAAATCAATGGAAAAGTTCAAACAAATGGATTACAAAAGGAATTTTAAAGTCTAGTAAAAATCTTAAATTGTTGCATATAAAAAGCAAATATGACAAATCATCAGATTTTGTAAATTATTATAAAAGATATAAATACATTTATAGAACGATTCTAAGAAAAGCAAAACAACTCTTCATTGACCAGTACATACAAAATTCTAAAAATAACCCTAAAGCAATTTGGACTGTAATAAAAAATGAATCTGGTACTCGTAAATCTTTAAAACAAAATATGGAAATAACTGGACGAAATGGAAACATTTTAACATCTGCACTTAAAACAGCATATTATATAAATGGGTACTTTTGTAAAATAGCAGAACAGATTTATAGTTCAATAAAACAACAGACAACATGTGACTGGAAAACAAAAACTGCAGCTACATCTCTGTATTTACATCCAGTAAACTTTTCTGAAATGACAAAATGCATCAGTAGTTTAAAAAATAAATATTCAACAGATATGGATGGCATTCCAGTAAGAATAACAAAAGACTGTATCAAACTGCTAGTAAAACCACTCACTCACATAATAAATGAATCTTTTTCAACAGGTACTTTTCCTGATGATCTCAAACTAGCTAAAGTTATTCCACTGTTCAAAAACGGAGATAAAACAAACATTGTAAACTATAGGCCTATTTCTCTGCTAAGCTCCTTTTCAAAAATTTTTGAAATAATACTGAAGAATAGAATAGTTAATTTTCTCACAAAATTTAAACTGCTCAGCAACTTTCAACATGGTTTTTTAAAAGGAAAAAACACAGAAACCGCAATAGGAGAATTTATTGACAATATAATAACATGCAGTGACAAGTCATGTAGTTCGTTGGGGGTGTTCCTGGACTTAACCAAAGCGTTTGACACCGTTGATCATAAACTCTTACTGGAGAAATTAGAACGTATAGGAATCAGGGGAAAGGCAAATACCTTACTAAATTCATACTTGACGAATAGAAGACAAGTTGTTGAAGTAACAAGAGTAAATGATAACAATTTTCTAGACATATGTCATTCTCACCCACAAAAGATAAATGCAGATGTTCCACAAGGGAGTGTCCTTGGACCTCTATTATTTATTATCTATTTAAATGATTTAGAACTTCAACTGGATAATGTAGCTGTTGTTTCATTTGCAGATGACACAAACTTACTCGTAAAACCATGTCAGGATATGACTCTAGAAAACAGTGCATCAAATATTATTTGCAAACTAACTTCCTGGTTTGCTTCCAACAAGTTAGCTTTAAATCTGGAAAAAAACAAAGTGCATCCTGTTTAATCCAAAAACCGGAGCTGATACAACAAAAATAAATGTGCAAATCAAATTTATTAGCTGTGTGAAACAAACCTGTTTTCTTGGCTTGAATATTGATGACAAATTATCGTGGAAAGCCCATGTAAGGCACATTGTAAAAAAGTTGAACAAGTCGTGCTATATAATTAAATCTCTATCAGGACTAACCTCAATAAAATGTTTGAAATCAGTTTATTTTTCTTATGTCCACTCTCACATCAGTTATGGCATAATTTTCTGGGGTACAAGTAAATCCAATTTACAAACAGTTTTTATTGCACAAAAAAAGGCCTTGCGCATAATAAAATGCTTACCTCCAACAAAAAGTTGCAGAAACATATTCAGGGTGTTAGGTATTCTCCCAGTACCTTGCGTATATATCTACAAGACAATCCTTTACATACGCAAAAATAAAATTAAATATGACACAAATGTCCAAGTTCATTGTCACAACACCAGAACGAAGAATAATTTCCATCTAAAAACTGTAAATAGAGCACAGACATTAAAGACAGTAAATAACGTGGGGATAAGGTTCTACAACAAACTACCTGTAAGTATCAAAATTCTAAATGGAGATAGACTGTTTAAAGAGCATTTGTATACATTTCTGCTTAAAAAAATTCATTTTATAGTGTTGAATAATATTTGTCTGACAATTAAATTTTTGATCCTAGTTGTAAGCAAAAATGAAAAATAGGCACACATATGTTGTAAATTTAGTATATGTACATGTTAGTTGTGAATAATCATGAGCAGGCTTGTAAACTGTCAGCACATTTGTGTGTGTTTGTAAGTGTATATCAACAAACATCTGCTCTTATCTCATTCAATGTACTGTAAAGAGGTCCCAGCATGCAGTGAACGAAAAGCATACTTAAATTGTTGCAGATTTGTTTTGTTTGTCTTGTCTGCTTGTGTTATTGTTTTTGTCTTGTATGTCTTTTTTTGTATCTACTCATTGACGAGTTCAAATAGCATTGTTGTATGCTCAACTGAACAATAAATATCTATCAATCTATCTATCTATTCTACAAATAGTCCTAGCTTTCCTTCTACATCTCTGATTTCTGTACGCACACGCTCAAAATTTGTATGTTTCTGTTTTCCAGAGTTGAGTGCTGAAGGTTTGTGTCCAAGACGGTGTTTCTCTAACTCACATAATTTAGATGTTAATTCAACTTTACAGTATCTACAAAAAGCCCTTTGAATATTTCATTCCAATAAAGGGGCCTTTCTAGATAGAGTGCGTTCGTGTGTGTGAGGCAGGGGTGGTAAGGGTGCCATTAACCGACGTGTGTATGGCATTATCGCCTCTCCGCGCAAGCTACTCAGATGGCGTGCACTACTTTGCTATTATCCTTTTTCCTATGTACTTTAAGCGGTGACCACATTATTATATTTGTGATCAGCATTGTTCAACGTCTAACGCTTGTTTATATAGTTGCGTTTATTGAATACGGTTGTTGTTTTTTCCATGGGCGGCAGTCTGGAAAACCTAGTTTTGACCATTTTGAGGGCCAGAAAATAATGTATCTAATTAACGTGCCAAATTTTTAAAACTATAGCGACATCGTTTGAAGTGTGTGTTCTTTTCGTGGATATATAAATATATTTTGCGTTAAAAAATTTCGTAAAAAAAATAGCCGTAACTCGCTGCAACGCTTTTGAAGCGCAGGTAGGAAGCCAAGATTGGAAACGTTCATATTTAACCCAACTATTCTGAATTTTTTTAACATACTGTGTCTTGGTCTTGCATACATTTTCCGAGGTAAATATTGTAAAATTAAGTGCGTAACACACACTTATAACTCAGCCCCGAGCCCACACAACTTAAGGGTGTTCAAGTGCGATAAAATCATAATTTTACATTATTATCAAATAGTGTTAGTTTTGTAGACTATACTTGTGGGTACAGTTTCCTCTTGCAAAACAAATTTAGCTCTCATAGTTTTCTCATAACGGTGCGTCAAAGTTAAATTTTGCTTATTACGGTGCCATGCAAATAGTGAAAACTAATTGATCTACATAAATGAAATAATTCACTGTGAAAACTACCATCCCATAAACTCTACAATAAAACATTTTAAAACCCACAACGTATATTTTGAATTTTTTAAAGATCGTAAAAGTACAGAAAAAATTTGTTAATTCAAATTTTTTTTTAAATATGAAAATAGTTCATGCGTTTTTTTTTTTTTTATGTTTTATTACGTAGCCCGTGACATGTTATTTCACAACAAATTATTTCACTTACATAAGTAAATTGGTTTTCACTGTTTACATGGCAGCAGAACATGCACATTTTAACTTTGACGCACCGTAATGAGAAAACTATCAGAGCTAAAATTGTTTTGTAAGAGGAAATTTTACTTGCAAACGTCGTCCATGGGGGCCGATTAAATATCACCACTTTCGTTTTGCACCGACGCAGCACAACGCAAGGAAATCTGCTCTGCACCTGCACCTCGGGTCGTAGTTGGAATTAAATATACTCGAATACGCAATACGCAAGGGGCGGAGCCTATTTTGGCTCGGCGCAACTGCCGCCCCTCTCCTACTTACCCAAGCCAATCAGAAAATTTGTAACATCATTCTCACTGCCACATGAACGGCAAAAGCTGTCTGCACACCCGCGTGCTTACATGCAGATATAGCTTCCATGTAGCAGTGAACATTTCTCGCGCTGAAAGTAATGTTTTGGTTAAAATTTTCGTAACCTCAAATTTTGTAGCCTTCTCGTGATTAAACAAGGATGTAAGAAGTCCTATAGGTTCATATCAAATTATGAAGGAAAATTGTTACAAAGTTTTCATTACAAGTGTATATGTCGTAGTTGTGTTTTGAAGTGTGAAAGTAAATTTCTATAATGTCGTGGTTCTTTCAGTGTAGTGGATGCGTGTGTTCATTTTTGTGTTCGTGAATAATTAAGTGCTTTATTTATGGAGAGCAGCATTTTTTTAACACAATTGGAACACGTCAGAGTGGTTTTCGTCTGTAACCAGCTTTTACATACATACCTAATGTTGCTAACAGAAAATAAAGTGCCTAAAGTGATAGACGTGTGACGCGATTGGAGCAAAAACTATGTATACATTTTATATTTGTACTGATATTAATTTGAGTAGCCTAGTTTTGAAATTCACGTAAGTTATTTTTACTTGTGTGGCACGGTATTTGTGACTGTAGACCTACTACCTAATGGGCTATTCATGTGGCATTCGTCTTTCAGTGAGTCGTAAATCGTGATACGTTGATTAATTCTAAATAATTCATTGCTAATGTGTAGTGAATACGAGTGGCGTTCGTACAACTACACTGCAATAAATTTAATTAGGTCTAGATTATTGTAAGTTCAATGTTCACCGAGATAGGGTGTGATGTGTGTAGACAGAAAGCCTCACGAAAGACTTAAAACTAAAATGATAGCCCTCCCGTTTTATGAAATAAAGAGAATCCCAACAGAATCACTCTTAAATATTAAGCACGTATGTCGAAACAAGTCGGCAAGAAAGATGTGATGCTGGAAACACCACATCCAAGCAAGGAAAATAGAGAGGTAATGTCACTGTTCTAAGCAATTAGCCAAACAAGTACTTGCAAAACACATTCGCTATTTATTTACATTATCATTTGCATAAAAGTTTTAAGCAAAATTTTTAACGGTACAAATAACCTCGTCACAAACGCAACTCTATTTTCTCGTCGTGTGTCACGGAAAAATACCCTTAAAATATATTCCGGGGAAAGGATAAATCGTTGTCCATCTTTAATTGCTTCTGTAGTAAAAAACATTTCAGTTTCGTACTTCTTCTGTACTTCGTAACTATAAAAAGCTGAAATCGTGAAATGTGTAGCTACACGAAAATGTAAATAATTAAAGTTCATAGAACACTGGATACAGATAAAGATATCCAACTTTTATGTTAATTCTCTTTCACAATCCCGAAAATTGTCCAATGCGCATGCGCAAAGGGCGCAGATATACTTGCATCGAGCCATTTGCTAGTCGCAGATTTTCAGGCACTTTGCGCCGTCACGTGACCACTTGCACTTGCGTAATTGTATGTTTAATACCAAAGCAACGCAGCGCAGGTGCAAATTTTGCGCTGCTCCTCTCAAAAGCGATATTTAATCGGCCCCCATGAAACTAACATTATTTCAAAAAAATATTAAATTATTTTTTATCGCACTTGAACACCCTTAAGGTGACCGTCTACCCAGTCCACCCAGCAATGTTCAGAGCTTCGGCCGTTAGCAGAAGATTCGAAAACTGCTAGTCGCACATGAGTGATGTCTGCTTAGGAGTAGCAATGCTAATGTTCGTATACCCATTTCAAGTTCACAACTGCTCATAAAAGCATATTTTCTAGCTGCCGAAAACAGCCGCCTTTTTAAGGTAGGTAAATCTTGGCGCGAAATGTTTTAAAAGGTAGGCTATAGGCGTGTATAATGCATTCTCGTATTTAATAATTCGTCATATAAATTAGGGTCGCCTCTGAAAGTCTCAAACAGGCGCGATGTCAGCGAGAAGACTACGCGCCAGTTCAGTGACTTGAGACTAGAGACTATGGATATACGTAGGGACGCGTCGTTTTGCCTAAAAATGTTTTGCCTAAACATATTTTATCTACCTCCTTTTGCCTAAAATTGTTTTGCCTGAAAACTTTCGCCTAAATTCGCTTTGCCTAAAATTATGTCGCCTAAAATTCATTTAGCTTTAAGTCGTTTAGCTTAAAGTCGTTTGACCTAAAATTTGTTTGTCGAAAGTTCAGCAAATTGATGACATTTTATTCAAAGTCTTTTTGCTTTAAATTATTTTGCCTAATCCGGTTCACTTAAAGTTCCGGCCTCTCTTTTAACATACCCAAAATTAATTTTGCCTGAAGGTGTTTTGCCTAAAGTCGTTTTGCCTACAGTTATTTGACTTAAAAGTCATTTCGTCTAAAGTCGTTTTACCAAAAATTGTATGCTTAAACTTCCATCCCCTTGCTTGAACTAGGGCCTGTATTACGACCTCTAGTTAAATGTGTGGAATAGATATTTTCTAGGTAAGCTAACTGATAGTTAAGTAAGTCCGCCTGTATTATGAAAGTTTCCATAGTTAAGTTATCTCTGAGATAACTATACGAAGGTTCTGGTTTGGTATTTCGGGAGTTGGCAATATAAAGCACAATTTTCTAGGACTATTGTATTATGTTATATTGCAAGGCTGACTATTAAATATGTCACATGCAATGTTTATTTTTACCACTGTTATATGTATGTGCTAAACATATTTAATTCTAGTGTTAGCATAAATAATTAGCGAAAAAATACATATTTCTGTGCATATAGAAAATTGTGAAATAAATATGCCCACTAATTTCCTTGCTTGGAGAGGGTATTTATTAACATCACATCTTCAGGCGACTCGTTTTGACTCCACGTTACATTTTATTTAAGAGTGAATTTGTTAGGATTATCTTTATTTTCGTAAGATGGGAGGGTTAAATATTTAGTTTAAAATCATTCGTGAGACTTTTATTGCACTGTTACCTACCTGACATAATTTGTCCAGGTTAAGATTTTACTACAAACACTTTGTTGAGGACTGAAGTAGGAGTAAAGCTAGATAATCCACTCCACTTTTTGAGGAGGACTGGAGTGAAGAATCCGGATTGAAATTTTACTGTAAACACAGACTGGACTGAAAAGAAAATGCGCAGGACAACGTTGTCGCCATATTATGTTATTTGTTGTGATTAGGTTAAAAAAGAATAGAGAACACAATATAATTTAACAGAAAGCGTTAAAGCAGGAATTTATAAAGCTAAACAGCTTTTATAAAGCAAACGGAACAGACAAGTGGTGCATCTCATGAAGAAAAACCTTATTTGGAGCAACTCTTATTTTTCGTTTGTCATCTGTTCTTTGCTTCGTACAGTCGCCGATAGATAGCATTATTACGTTTTCAGTTCAGGTTGACTTCAACTTGGTCTTGTTTACAGTTCAATCTGGATTGCAATATTTACCGTAAACATAGTTCGTCAATCCATGTTCGCTACACATTCACTCCGAGTTGACTCCACTTCAGGTTCAATCTGGATTGAAGTTTTACCCTAAACGTAGTAATTGAACTTGCAAATCACCTAGGCTATGTTAAATCTGTGACCATGCATAGTTCTACGATTGCCATTCAGATTTGCAGCATGACATAAGTACTGAATTATTTATAACTGGCAATTTGACCTACGATTCCCTGAACGACAAAAGCCACATGTATAGTAAGCTATTAAACAATAGGCTTAACTACCATACATACAAAACTAAATGTATACGAAATTCACAAACCAATTACGCATATTAACCAATATATTTTCTTCTAAGTATTCAACAACTGTATCAATCTCAAACATGTCTTGATCTATATCTATTTCACAATACGGAAACAATAACCTCAAAACTGCTAAACAATCACGACGAAAAACAAGACAGGGTCGACATTTCCGAAACTTAACTAAGGGATAAGTGTGTAGCTATCACATCAAGCGGCAGTTAACTTTGCACCGTCTATCTCCACGAGCGACGGTGGCGCGGTGAGACTTTAATGAAACTTTGTCGGCAAGTGTAAGCATCGATGGTGGCTCGGTTCGCGTGATTCTTTACTAACTCTTTGCTATCCCCTCTCTTCTTTCTTCGCGTGCGCATTGCTAAGCTCTGGCCAAGCTTACCGGAGTGTATGTGTGGGCCTTGCCTTCACTCTTCTACTAGGAACGTCACAGACAGCATGTAAGTGCACAAGCTCTAGCTTATCGTAGTGGTTAGATAGGTAGGGAACTTGTTTCCCCCTTGACGGCAAGGCGGCTGTCGTCATGTGTTAAAGCTTACCTATAGTGTTTCCCTTTGTCTTTTCTAAATTTACGTTTCGGTAGCCATCTCTTAAAATTTCGTTTTGGAACTAATTGTAATTCATTTTAGGGTTGTACTTGTGGGTGTTTAATAATTCTGTAAAAATACGGCGAATGGCTCGCCATTACTACTTTGACCTAGCAACTACTGCACACTCTGTTTCAGGCGACATTCGTTCCGGCATTTTCGCACATCGTGATCAGCGACGGCATAATGCTTGTTGTTACGACCAATGTCTCTTGCTTAGCTGGTGTTGGGGTGTGTCGCGGTGGTGTTGCTTGATTGATTTACTTCAAATAGTGGCACTTTTATTTGTATTGGATTGCTGAGCACGTAGTCACATGGCCGCTCAGTTGGTCCCATCAGTATCGGGCGCATGCAGGGTGCCTTCCGAAACGCCACGGGCCATTTGTGTGAATACTGCTGTTGGGTCGCTATTTTGTGTTGACTAACGGTCGCGATGCCTACATAGGCGGTCGAGCACACATCAAATGTTAAATTAAAATGTGACGAAGTACCGGTATAATAAATGCTCTTAAATACTAATTAAAGGCATGGTTATTAATAATTCTAAACACTCCAACAGATAAATAAGATATTGTATGAACGACTTCTCTGTAACCAAAAATATTGTATCCATTCTCTGTATCAATCACAAACTCCTTGAATATTTTCATACAATGCTACATCTGTGATAATTGTAACTACGATATATTGCATTGAGTTATATTGTTTACAAAAGAATTGAAGAAAACATCTTGAAACCATCACTCTACTTGGAACACAAAATATTAATAAAGCGGTTTCGATTGCCACGGGTGTTGTAGTAATATAGTAATATTCATAATTATTAGTGGGAACAGAACTAGTTTTAAAGGAGTGTGCCAAAATTCAGCGAGGGACTAAGAATTTCCTCGCCCGCCCATTCAGAAGTTCCGATTTCTTTTGTGATTTCGATGCACAATTTAAATTACATATACGTAGTCTTTGTTGTGGTTTATTGATGGAAAGGGCATGCCCAGGACTTAATGATTGGACGAACATGGATTCAATAAAGTTTTCTCTGCAGTAATTTATTTCAGTTCGAATTAATGTTATGAACAACCCTTTTCAATATTACTCTTTCCTATGCCGTTATTGATCATTGCATGTTTCTGGGGTTAAATTTTGTGTTTAAAAGTTTTGGTGGACCCATATTTAAGTGTATGTTTGTGCCGTTAATAATAAATGGTCAGGTACTGGTTTAATATTTGTTTATTAATGCCTTCTTTTGTGAAGTTAAGGCGTCAAGAATTTTCTTACGCTTAACCAACTACATAACACCTATGACAGTTACATAAAACAATGCACTACATTGATTTCTTAATTACAAAGTAACATAAATCTAAAGTAACGTGAAGTAAGATTTAAATTTGGCAATACGTCTTAGTTAAGCTAGCGAAGTGAGGACGAGTTAACGAAGAAAGAGTGAAACGATTAATTCATAAAATAATAAAACAAGAAGTTATCAGCATAACTGATGACAATACTTTCCTCAAAGTGGGTGCAAATTAACCCTGAAAATTAAAATA
The DNA here is from genome assembly GCA_003012365.1 of Medauroidea extradentata. Classification (NCBI taxonomy): domain Eukaryota; kingdom Metazoa; phylum Arthropoda; class Insecta; order Phasmatodea; family Phasmatidae; genus Medauroidea; species Medauroidea extradentata. The sequence goes on from PNEQ01054388.1 coordinate 11,732, forward strand.
GTTTACATAATCTAGGAATAATAAATAATATCGATTTAGTCCTACAATACACTTTATTTATTAAACATAGGTCAGCTTGTTAAGTAATATACGAGGAACTAGTTTAATAAATTTGGGGAAAACTTTTTCTGAGAAATCTTTCTAACATAAGACGCCATTTTCGAACGAAATATACAAAAGTCACTTCAGGTTTGTATGCAGTATAGGTATGTGTACCGAGTCTAAGGAAATTCTGAAAAAAATATATCATAGGATGTGTATTGCTATACTATTAAAATATAAAGATGGCAGTTATTTTGAAAATACGACGACAAGATGAATGAAATACATAATATTTAAGTCAACTTTATATGTAGTATGTGTGTACAAAGTTTGGAGAAGTTTTGGAAAATAATTCCTAAGGTATGTTACTATATGTGCAAAAAATGTAAAAATGCCAACATTACATAAGATATATTAACACAGGATGAGCAAAACACACAAAAGTTAGTCAGCTTTATTTATAGTAGGCCTATATGTGTACCAAGTTTGGTAGAGTTCTGAAAAATGTTTACTAAAATATGGAATACAAAGCTAAAAAAGGTAAAAAATGGCCAACATTTCGAAAATATGCACACAGAATAAACTAAATACACAATATTCAAGTCAGCTTTGTATGTATTATATGTGTAACAAGTTTGATGAAATTCTGAATAATATTTCCTAATCTTATGTGATGCTGTACTAAAAATAAAAAATGATCGCTATTTTGAAAATATGCATACAGAATGAACGAAATACACTAAATTAAAGTCAACGTTGTGACGTCGGTAAGGCGTCAGCCTTTTATGCCTCGCCATGTCAAGGTAGGTGAGCAGCCACATCATTAACAGACAGGCGCTACAGCGCTGCATTAGTCCAGCGAAGTGTGACCCCGTCAACACCAAACAAACACTCACTCGCTCTCGCTCTCGGCCAGCGGCTGTGCAGTCGACTAAACATCTAATAATTAACACAAACCATAAAGACGCCACAGTGCCTAGGCGCAGCGATAAAATATACAGTGCTTCACACGAGTGTTAATTTTCAGTGTAATAATATTGTCGAAGGGTATGTGTATGTTTACTTTCAGCAGACATTGAACAGCAGATGCTGAAAAATGAATGTAAAAATTATATGTCAATCATATTGTGACCATTTCATCCTTCACTTAGGGAAATTTCGGTTTCCCACCCCCGCCTTCCGGCCAGCCTATCTGCCGAGCGGAAGGCGGTGGAAAAGCCAGTCTTCTTCCAGCGGGCCATAAGAACGGACGTGCGCGTCGTGAGTGTCGCGGTCTCGGGGGACCTCAACTTGTTGCTCCAGTCGCCTAGGTTAATCAATAGTTTTAACGTAATTACCGGAACTTTCTTTATTGTATTTTGTGCCCCCGAGATATGTCGTTCGCGTGTAGGAGACTCCGCCCGCCACACTTTAAATTTCTCTCTCTCTTATTATCTCGCACCGAGCCACGTGCATTTTGTTCAGTGTAGGCTAGCAGGCGGCCATAGGCTTGTGCCCGCTTTAAGTTGCTAACATCACTTTCATCTTTTGAGTGCTAATAAACGCAGTGTTATTTCTCCAGAAGTCTGACTTGTGAATGATGCGTACCCCGCTTCCCGGGGGAACTTCAGGGTGACGCCTAAATCCGTCGACATCCACCTCGCAATATATGAGAACTTTCATTTTTGCATTATTTTTAATGATCAGTAAGATTTATTACCTAGTGAGTACCTACGGGAGTGTGAAATTATGACTGTTCCGAAGCCACGTGGATGCTAGTCTCTATCACACGTGTCATCGTGAAACCAAAATAACTACTTCATCATTTTATCTGACAGGTCAACACGGGATGGGGCTCGCCTCGTTCCCACACCCAAGTTTTATAACATCTTTTTGAGTAAGAGTCTCGTGTTAGCCCGAGTCATTAGGCTAGCTGGCGCCCATTCTTAAAACTTTCCGTACTATTAATCTCAAAGAAAACGTAAACAGACATTCCCGTGATCCCGGCCGCGTCAGTTGCTTGTTGTATATGTGTACCAAGTTTGGTGAAATTTTAAGTTACGGTTGCTTAGAAATCTAGCTTCATCAAAAAAATGTTAAATTGGCAGTCATTTTGTAAATATGAGCATGGCATAAACGAAATATAAAAAAAAATCAAGTAAGATTACAAAGAACTATATGTGTACAAAGTTTTATAAAATTCGGTCCACTGGTTGAAAAGTTTTTAGGTTAGGACTTACACATACACACAGACAGAAAGGTGATCTCATAAGCCTACTTTTACCTTCGGAAAGTAGGCTAGTAAAAATTGTCATACACACAGAAATAAAATACAGTAATATGTTGTCAGTTACTAAATGCATGAGAAATATACACATCAATTATTACACCTCACACAACAACTACCGAGCATATACTGCATTCAGGATAAGGTGTCCTTTTTTTTTAGAGTTCTCTGGTTGTGCACAAGTGTTCAGCCACGAAAATAGATCTCAATGTATTCATATGCCACCATATGTTTAAACCAGCTGTTGTTTATATTCCTGTTTGTTTACATTCTATCACTTGTCAAGACTTCCGAAGCAAAGTAGCATATATCAACATTTTTGTTTTACAGATTATCTATTTTTAATGTAAAATGGTGTTTTGTGATTAAATTAAACATTTATGTTTACTGAATACAAGTTTTATTTATATTAGCTGCTAAATATATCAATTTTATTAAGTGCTTTGCCATTTGTGACGCAGACAGTTGACAGTATTTTCGAGTCCAAGAGTTTAATAATTTACTATCCATAAGAGATCTAAAGTTACAGCACCCCTGATGGCTCAATACAATAATTTAAATGAAACCGTTTTTGGCTTCATAAGTAAATAAAAAACCCAATATGTTATCCCCGTAAATAAATATAGATGAATACTAATTTTAAAAAAATGTATTCAAGGGATTCCTTAAGATAGGTACTGTTATTAGCCATTCACGATTAACATATTATTTTGACATAACCATTTTAAAATTCTCAGGCAGTTACTGAATATACTTCAGTGACTGGTTGCCTTACTGAGTGCTGAAAGTGAATAATCGAATCTAGTTAGATGCATTGTGTAACAATCCTGAAACAAATTCTAAGCAAAGTCATCAAAATTTTATGTTTATTGTGAATGACCTAAACAAACATTTAAATATAAATAATTTTTGCACAGGATATATTGAGCACAAATGTGCTGTGAATTAGCTACATAAATTAAATCAGCAGCATATGATGTGAGCCAGGTCAGATGTTTTCGTTCCACATATCACCGCAGCTCAAGGTATGTGCGGAACCTTGCTCAGTAACATACCAGCCGTCCACCCGAGAGTCAACAAGTGCAACCTCCTTCATATATACTCTCCTATGCATTTTTGCGCATGGCCTCGTCGGAGTGGCCAACCCGACAACTGGCGTATTTCCCATGGAGACTTTTACAAGCCAAACTAAAACTGTCCTTGCAGACTTTATTTACAATATAGTCAATTAACTTAATTAATTCCAGTAAAGTTAAGGAGAAATCTGGACAGAGAACTCCATCACGATTGCGTAAAATAATTTTTCCATGTCGCTTTAATTTCAGTGTTTAGCATATTCTTTGTCTAGTGCAAGTGTTTATGTTATTTTTCTGCGAGATTTATTATTTTAATCATGATGCATGCATAACCACACACATTGTAAAACCATTGTATGAAACTGATGTGAACATTCAACCATCATGTAGGGAATTTCAACTTTCCTTCCCCGACTTCCGAGCAGCCACGCGGTGAGCGGAGGACGAGGAGGAAGTTAGTCTTCAACTAGCAGGTCTACAGAGCGGTCGTGAGTGCACGTCCAGTGTTGCAGTCCCAGGGGACTTCAACTTACTTAAACAATCAGATAGAGTGCAATAGTGTTTTTCAATTAATCTCTGGGAACCTTTTTCTTAATTCGTGTCCACGGAACACCTTTCGCATGGAAAATCTTGCCGCCGCACATTAACTTTTGTACTTTAATTTTCACCATGTGCTCAACACACCCTTTTGCAGTTTAAGCAAATGGTGGGTTTAGAGCCCGCGAACGTGCTCGAGGAGGAAAAGCTCATTTCATCTTCACAGTATCGTGCGATAATAATGCCCTCCTTTAGCCCCGAACTCATATGTATGTTTTTAGTGTAATTTCCTCGTACCCCACGTCACGGGGGAACTTAAGGCTGGCCACCTTCATATCACCTTATGTACTTTTATGAACATTTATTAAATTATTTCATTTTACCTCTACTCGAGCTATGAGATGCACATGAAATTTTTATGGAAGTCAGAATATTTGAATCACCACATGGTACTTAGCGTACCACGCGAACGACACCATCACCAAGCGCCCTCCCCATTCACAACAGGACATCACAGGATGGGGCGTGCCTCGTTCCTACACCTGTTTCACCTCTTCAAGAGTCTCATGCTAGCCCGATCAAATTGGTTAGCTGGCGCCCGGAAAATTTTATTTCAGTCTCACAGCCTTAAATTCACCTTCACCACCACAATCTGTAATCCCGGCCACGTCATGTTGGCGCCGCATCTAAGGGCGCACAATTTTCAACGATAAACTGTGCCTCGTAATTTGCACATGTATGTTAGGGGAGAAGCCACCGCCACTACTTAGAACGCTGAGTGAGCCAGAAACAACATGTTAGTCCGCCATCTCATGCACAATCCACGCAGACAAAGGACCCACATTCCAACCACCCCCCTACCAACAATTGTGAGCACGAGGTTTTCGCAGCCCACCTCCCGAGGGGATCTGAGCGTACCCGAAGCGAGGGCAGTCACCACCCTCTACACATCACATCAGGAGAGCTAAGCAGAGTGTACGGAGTGACTGCACAACAACAGGCTGCCGCGCAGGGGTGTCATTTGTGGTTACAGGGGGGGGGGGCAAATGCCCCCCTGGATTTGAAATTTTTGTGTATAAATATATTTTTTGTATTTTTTAATGTAAATAATGCTAACTTAAGGACATAAAACTGAAGTTTTATTATTAAAGTATCTAATTTATACATGCTTAATTAATAAAAAAGATAAAACAAGGTCACTGTCGTCAGAAAACAAAATCTTGCCCCCCCCCCCTGGAAAAACCTGAAATGACGCCCCTGCCGCTGCGGCATGTGTGAGCGATGAGGAACGCTTCCTCCGCGAAGATTGTCCATGCACCTGTGTAAGGTGTATACATAGTGCTATTGTGTCGGGCACCTGCATCATGCAATGTTACTATGATGGATATGTGGACTCTGGAAACGATGTCACTGTGTAAAAAGCAGTGACCTGTTAGTGAAATATGAAGAACCAGCAAACATTTGCAACTGCCCGACACCAGTCGTGGCATCATCACCACTACACAGTGCCGAACCGCACAATATGAAGATTCGACGGTCATCGCCGGCGGGCTCAGGGTGCGACCTGGCAGTCTGCGCCATATGTGATCAGACGGTACCCAAGGGAATTATTTGTCTCGTGGAGCAGGTGCAACTTCACACCAGACAGTCCATGTGTGGACAGTGTAGCGTTGCCCAACACATGGCACGCATAGGTATCAAACTAGTTAACAAATCGAAGGCGTCAGTGCCACGGGACACCTGTGACTTCCCGAACTGTGAGCTACCTAAAGTCGATCAATCCATGTGCCGTGAATGCAACCACCATTGCCACATCACGTGCATGACAACAGAGGAGTGGGACTTATTTCGCAGGGGTTTCTACCAATGCCGAGAATGTATCGCAAATGCCACCACCATCGTAAACAACACCACAGTGGAGCATGCAACAAGGGCAAGTCACATGGGTGCCACCCAAACAACAGCGCTGCCACCGACAATGCCGAATGTACTACAGTTAGTGCAGCCATGCACGATCCCCACAGTGTTGCCAACCATCACAGAAGAAAGTACAATCTGTCACCACTACAACACACCACCAACGATCCAGACGCTGCCGACCTTCTCCGGCAGGGAACAGAAGACCCCAGGTCTTTCATAAAAGCCTGTGTCCAATGTCTACAGAGGTACCATGTAGCCGAACAGGAATGGCCGAGTCTCATCAGTGACCAGCTCCAAGGCGACGCACGCATCTGGTGGCAGATGGTAACGGAGTAATATGTGACGTGGGAGCAATTGGTCAACAAGTTCTCTACATGTTATAGAAAACACCCTCACATCACAACACTACAGACACAACTCAACATCTTCACAGAACACCAGCATCCTCAATAGGACCTAGAGACGTTCATCTGACAGAAGGTGAACCCTGTAACCCACTTCTACCCAAATGACGCCACGGCAGACATGTTAGAGGCAGTTCTCCAGAGATTAAGGCCAGAATACCGCTCTGTGCTCCGTCCAGCCATTCACAAATGCCCTGAGAATTTCATCCACACCGTGGCTGGAGTGGCTCGTGACATACAGGAAGTGAACCTCTACCACCGGAGCAGCAGCAGCATGGCACAGGGTCAAGATGGGTGTGGGACGAGAGCGCCGCCGACCAAAACAGGGACAGGGCCAGCACTACCCACTTCCACAGAAGCTGTGAGCACCCCAGCTCACAAGTCTCGCGACCATGCACCTGGTGCCCGAGGAACTGACACTACATCATGGCCACCGCCCCCGAGCACACCATGTCACTAGTGCGCTAGTCAGCTGTTCCACTGGCACTCCGAATGCTGTCCACGCAGACACGACGGTAAGACGGGGTAGGGAGGCCCTGAATTCACGCTCCCAACACGGACAAAACAAGTAAGTCTAACTAGGATAATCAAAACAAATATACCTGTGACATTTCAAATAACTGTTCAAGTAACAGTGACAAAATTAACCAAAACACTAGAGTCAGTGACAGCACCGGACATGTGTATTTAGGCCAGATTTATCATAAACCATCAAAATTATTACAGCTTGCTCTGCATACCAGTGACCGTAAATAATAAACAAACTGTTGCTTTGATCGATACAGCTGCTTCACAAAATTATATTAATGCCAATTTCATCCCTCTAGGGAAACTTTACATTCACGACCAGACTGTGCAACTTGCTACGCAGGATGTAACCGGGTACATGGCCGGTGCCACGAGTGTAAACATTGCAATCCGGTACGAGTCGACCTCAGTGCCTGTGTTAGTCGTGAACAATCTACACAAAAATGTGATCTTAGGCAAACCGTGGCTTGTTAAGCAAGAAGCAGTGATCGAGCTATCCCGTGACTGCATTCATTTTGGTAAACAACAGAAGACAGTGTACCACTTCGGTTATCACGAACCTGTTACGACACCACCTGTTAACCTCGCAGAGTTCGACCATGCAGTCCTGCCAGAACATAAGGCAGCAGTAGAGCGCATCTTGGATTAGAGGCAGGCAGTGTTTGCCGCCGGCGACCTGCTGCACCGCACCTCTGTTACCAAGCACCCGATACCAACTATGCACGGCGATCCTGTCTATGTGCTGCCATGGGACTACCACCAGCACCAACACAGCATCATTGAACAGCAGGTTAGTGAGATGTTGTCTGACGTTGTTGTTGAACCTTCTGAGAGTAACTATAATTCTGCCCTCACCCTCGCATCCAAGAAAGATGGTACTTGGCGTTTTTTGTGTCGATCTACGCCCTGTCAATCAAATCACCAAATCATCTGCTCCACCTGTCATTAATGTCAATAATGCACTTTGCCTACTCGGCTTAGCAAAAGTCATGTCATCGTTCGACATCAGGACAGGATACTGGCAAGTCCCAGTGTTGCCAGCCGATGAACACAAAACAGCCTTCACAACTCCAGATGGTAACCGATACCAGTTCTGCACCATGCCTTTTGGCCTCAAGTGCGCACCAGCGAATTTAGAGACTATGATCGTGTGCATGCTAGATGGCTATATTGGGAAGTTCGCCTCGGCATATCTCGACGACGTTGTTGTGTGGTCAAACAGCTGGAAGGAACACATTCACCACCTAAATCTGGTATTGGAACATTTTGCTTTTGCCAACCTCACATGCGCTAACCATAGGTGCCACATCGGCAAGACAGCTAGATTTCCTAGGTCATGTTATAAACAAACGTGGCAATAGGCCCAGTGAAGAACACCTATGCCTCATTGAGGAATGGTCTAAACCTGTTGCATGCAAACAACTCAGGAAGTATTTCGGTCTCATAAACTGGCTACGGCAATACATACAAAATTTTGCAACCATCACTGCACATCTCACCGAACTCTTGTCGACACAACTGAAATATTGCTGGACAGATGCAACTGAACACGCCTTCAGACAGATTAAGGCACAGTATCGCACATGTAAACAACTTTCACGCTTTGACCCCACACTCCACATGTACATTCAGACAGACGCCAGCCAGGACAGCATTGGCGCAGTCATGTACCAGCTCGACGACTGTGGGGAGAAGTGCATCATAGATTAAGGCAGCGCTAAACTACGCCCTGTCGAGCGCCGTTACGTAAATGAACAAGAGTGCCTTGCCATCAAATGGGTGTTCAAGCGATACAGGCAGTACATAGAGTACCAACGATTCATGCTTAGGTCAGAAAACCGCAGTCTTGTCTGGCTACACCAGGTGTGGGAGTGCTGGAACATGCTCAGTCGCTGGTGAATGCTAATGCAGAGATTTGATTTCGTCGTCGAACACGTTGCCGGAGTCGAGAACGAGCTCGCGGATGCACTATCACGCTCACTGGGGAAAGAAGTAAGCACACACGATCCGGATGAGTGAGAGAGCATGCTACCGCCAGAGCACAACATACACTTCGATGACAAGCTGATTTCCCCCTGCCTTAATCAACTGCTTATACCGAACACAGACCTTGAAATAAGTACCCAACAGCTGCGCGTGCAGGTCAGGGGCATCATTTTGGGCTGCAGGGAGGGGCAAATGCCCCCCCTGGATTTAGAATTTTATGTGTATAAATATATTTTTTTGTATTTTTAAATGTAAATAATGCTAACTGAAGGACATAAAACTGAAGGTGAATTATTAAAGTATGTAATTTATACATGCTTAATTAATAAAAAAGATGCAACAAGGTCACTGTCGCCAGAAAACAAAATCTTGCCCCCCCCTAGAAAAACCTGAAATGATGCCCCTGGTGCAGGTACATGCTGCCCAACACACAGACACATTTGTGCAACAGCACACACAAAAGTACAACTGCCATGCCATACACAACTACCGAGTTGTCAACGAGGCCCTGGAAGTAATGCCCTGAGGGTGCAAGAAAACCTGCAGGACGTATGTACCAGAGACAGTTCGGACTCTCGTCGTTCAATACACACACAACGACCACCTGGCGGGACACCCCGGTGCCGAGCAGACACGCTGAAGCATCGCACCACAATATCACTAGCCCGGAATGGCATGAGATACGTGCATGTTTGTGTGCAAATGCCAACTGTGCAACACCTTAAAAGCACGTCGCCCCAATGGCCGACAACTACAACAACAATGCCAGCCAACAAAGTCGTTCGACGCAGTCGAGCTTCATCTGATGGGGCCTTACCCCAAGAGTGCCAGGGGAAAAAGTTCATCGTTGTTGTCACCAATTTATTTTCAAGATCAACAGAGGCCTACCAAGTCAGCTGCGCGCACACACACACACACGTAATTGCAAAGGCATTATAAGCGGAATTCTTCTCAAGGTGGGGTTTCCCCAGGTGGCTCCTGACTGACAATGGTACCAAGTTTACGGGACATCGCTGGCGGAGCTTGTGCGAGAAGTGGAAGGTGGACCACGTCCCGTAGCATTTTACCACCCCATAACCAATCCAAAGGAACGCCGCAACCAAGAGCTGAAAATTCAGTTGCGCATGCGTGTTGGAGACGACCATACAACCTGGCCTCAACACCTACCTGCAGCCCTGTTCTGCTTACGCAACCGATCACACGCCAAGATCTTAAAGGGGAGGAACCTGGCCAGACTGGAAGAATTGAGCTGCACGAGAGTCGAACCAGCGCCCTCAGAGGACCTCATGCAAGCGCAATGCCAAATGCTTCAGGAGGTATGAGAGCAACAGAGTCAATATGTAGCAAAGAATAACACCAGCCACCACGTGTCAACCAAGGGAGCTACAGCCTGGAGACATAGTTTACGTCAGATAACACCCACAATCAGCAGCCCAGAAGGACTTCTGTGCCTGCCTAGCGGCCAATTGGAGCGGCCCACATTGTATTGTAACCAGACTGGGCAACTGTATATATACAGTGCGCACTGGCCCTAGACACATGTGCAAAGCCCACCATCATGAACTCAGGCTCGTCGGCTAGGGGATCAATACTAAAGCACGAGCGGAAGGAGAAGAGAGTGTGAGCCAGCCACTGCACACAGCGACGCCTGGTACACAGGTACCGAGGTCACAGAGCCCGTCGGCAGGACAAGAGCGCACACCACCTGGTCCGAGCGGACAGCTGCGCGCACTGACACCTGTTGTACGGGCACCGAGGGCACAAAGCCAACAGGAAGCGAGGGTCAACAAAAACCAATGGAGACCGACAGCACACCAGCGGTGCTGAGTTAGAGTGCAGCTGCACAAACGCCCAGCTTCCAGAAGCCAACAGGGCATCAGTGTGGACCATGTCGCCAATCACCAGCTACCCTGGGCAAGGCAGAGCAGAGGCGCCAGAACGACTACGGCAGGTCACACAGTGATGCTGTCATCACCCCTCTCCACCCACGACATGCAGACACTCACGCAACTCCCGTATCGTCGGCGCACGGAGAGGATGCGCCTAGCTTCATACACACACCTACAGTTCGCTCGCATGGTTACCCGAGCCCAGAAGACCTCGCTGCCGTTTTAAGGAAGCCAACGACGCTGTCCGGCCAGGCTCCGCCTGCCGAGAATGCGCGAAGGCAGGTCCAGGAGGTATCCCAGACAGCAGAAAAAACTTGCTACACGCTTGTAGCAAGATTGCCAATGCAAGTCAGTAACCTTGCAGCAAGCATGAAATGCAAGCCAATAAACTTGGTATAAGCCTGCTGCAAGTTGCCTAGTTTACACATTTCCAACTTGCTGCAAGCTTGATTTGTAAGCTTGCTGCAAGCTTAATTTGCCAGCCTGAAGAATAAATCAAAATTTTATTTTCTGCAATATTTATTTATTTATTTATTTATTTAGCCTCACATAAACCCCAATACATGTTGAGAGTGATTTGTCAAAAAATACATTCTTTAAGATAAAAACAGATATGTACAGTGAATGTTTACATTAAACAAATAAAACACAACAAACATATATTAACGAAAGTAGTACAGTCAAATGTTCATAAAGCATAGTGCATTAACATATTGTCATATATAGTCACGTAATGGTGTGTGGATCATTCAAATATTCTTCACAATTATAATAAGCTTTCATAAGTAAGAATGATTTCAACTCATATTTAAATTTGTTTATATTATTGAAGGTTTTTAATACTGTCGGAAGTTTGTTTATCAGTTTCTTTCCCATGTAGTATGGGGTGCGGGAAAATTTTTTAGTTCTATGTGTAAATAGATGTAAATCAGCAGCTCTTCTAGTATTGTAATTATGGTAGGTATTATTTGTTGGATTGCAAGTGTTCTTTACAGCAAATACTATGGTATGATATATGTACAGACTGGCCAAAGTTAAAATTGTTAGCTTTTGGAAAAACTCTCTACATGTTGTTTTGCAGTGGGTGTTGCATATTTGATTTAATGTGTGAATGGCAAAGCAAAATGAGCTTAATCTATTGCAGATTGTATTGATTTGTTCATTCCAGTTTAATACACTATCAATAAAAATACCCAAAAATTTTGTCTCCTCAACAGTGTTTAACTGATCGATTTCATTTAAGCAAGTTGCAGCATACAATGATTTTTCTTTAGTCTTTTTCAGAAAAAAATTCATAATGGATGATTTTTGCGTATTGAGAACCAGTTTATTATTAATGAACCATGTGGACGACATATTTACAATTGCTTGAGAAGTTTCATTTGTGAGCAAATCTTTATCTTTATTTGTGATAAGCACATTAGTGTTGTTCAGCAATCATAACTGTTTTTCCGTTACTTATAGCCCTAGGAAAATCATTTTCACTATCATTCAAATTTACATCTTAAATATTGCTTGTTCATCGACTTGTGATGTTAATTACTAAACATTAAATTTCGGCTCCTGTGCCAAGATTGGAACCACTGACCCCTTGCTTTCAAAGCATGTATGCTAACCACTTGACTATTGTGAATACTTAAAAGTGATGTAGTAGTGAGAGTCGGTTGTAAGATAACGAGCTTTGTTATGGAAATGCTGATGTTTGTGAATTTACTAACAACGGTAAGGATATGAGTTAACTTGTAGTTGTATATAACATCGTAATAGTTATTTTAGGTAGCATATGAAAAAGTGTTACTTTTTAAAGTGCTTGTTCATTTACAAAGTTCAGTTTAAATCTCAAGTTCGATCATTATTGATTGCACAGAAAATATTTTATGAATTAAGATTGCTAAGGAAAATTTCAATGCAATATCATCTTAGTATAGGGGACAGCATGCTTGCAGTTTATCACATGACCAGTCTTGCTATGTAAGTGTAATTAAAGTCAAATACACCTCTGTTACAGTAACGGCTTTAAAATTATACAATTAGGATAGCAACTTGAAAGTTAATAAGTGCTGTAAACAGAAGCCAAAACACTATTACACAAAAGACAATAATGTGTAATGTATTTAAATATGAAACAAACTGTGCTCTCGCAATTGAAACAAATAATTCTAGTGTGCTACACATTTTGTTAAAAATTATCATACTTTTTCAAAACATTCGCGCACAAGCAAGGCATCAGTAATTCTATTTGTATGTATTGTAATGTTCTTCCAACAGCTTTATACCAGCTACTCAAAGCTTGTCTAGACTATTTTGCAAAATTTACCTAACTTTGTGTAGGCATTTGTATACACTGGTGAAACCAGTAGGAAATACCTTTCCTTATAATGGCAACCTTGTTGAATATGAACTGCCATGACAATGTGGTTTACGCTACACAAAAACTGAAATAATATTGCTGAATGTATCGCACACACACATTACCAGCAACTCAACTTACATGTACCCTATTGATTGATAAATTCACAACAAAGTCTTACGGAGAGCAAACTAGCCAATTTAATCACACTGCACAACCACAACTCTCCCACACTGAAAATACTGTGGAATTTAGGAATAAATTGTATATCGTTGAATGTGCAGATGTGCAAGTATTTAAGCTTACACAATTTTAATACCCCATACTGTTAATTTTCAAACAGTTCTTAACATACGCATGGTTTGGCGACTGTTTAGAAATGTAACTGTAAAAACTGCAATGTTATATTTACCAGACATGAAAGTTGTTATATTCCAACGTTTTACGACTATTAAATACAAGACGTCGATACAGCAAGTATCCGCACTGAAATACGCTGCTGCAATAACAAAATGATACATTTATGCTAGGAAAAAAACATGTTTAGAGACGCACTGTACTGTACATCAGGTACAGTCAACATACCACATGTTCGGTATGGTACCTAAAAATGCGATTAAAGTACCCGATTTCTCGTTATGAATTGACCAAACAGGAGAAAAAATTTGAAAGCTTAGAAAATGTACAATGATTTACATAACTCGTGAAGAACAAAATTGTACATTGTATGGAAGAATCTTACAGGTTGAGCGCTATGCATTGTAGTCAGTCAAATAAACTAATTCTGACAGTGGCACTGTCAAAGGTTCATCTTCACTGTCGCTCAACTGCAAATCCACACAAGTCTTGAAGGGCCCGGAGTCACACGCATCGAACTACCTCGTTCCGCTGCTTAGCAGACTGGCGATTCCTTCCGCACCGGTGACCTCGTCCGGCAATCACCAAAACACAAAAAACACTTAAAAGACAATTGGGCGAAGGCCCAAAACACATGTAAAATTATGGCTTGACGATTAATGTCCCAAATTTATTTTGTGGGAAAGTTTTTTATAAAATTAACTAGCTTGAGATTTCAGTATGTTTTTAAATTATGTGGCACAAAAGAGAACTGACACTACAGAAGTGATTTAAATGATTACCTGGACATACAAAACACTACACATTATAATTGAAGGTTAAATTAAATAATAACACTTGTAAAAACAAACATAAAAGAATTGGGTGGCAAGGTTGTCTGCGTGGGCGAGTCTAAATTGCCTGCGAGGCGCAGGGGTGTTTCTACCATTTTTTAGGTGAGTTACGAAAATAATGTTACTTATGAGTTTAAATAAACAACAATGTTACCCCTGACCTCTAAACACTGCTACCTGTTGGTGGCGTATCCCATGTTGACATAGCTAGCACGGGGGTGCTAAATGACACATGTTCATTAAAAGCTACTTTACTGGATTTTGCGTCAACGGGGCACTTTCCCACCAATAAACGGTAGTTCTTATAAGCTGACACATGCACTGCATACACTCGACATCGCTAGGTGGCGTCTGGGTGCCACTATCTCTTACACACATGTTGTCAGGTGCTTTCCAATGTGTGGAGGTGGTACTGCCACCTCTGCCATTCCGAATCGTTGAACGTGGTGCCTCATGACAGGCTACGTCGGTAGAGGGGCGCGGGTGTCGCGCGTCAAGTTAAGTAAGATTTCAGCCACTGAACCACACTTTCACTAAAACCAAAATTTGGTCTGAGCTGGTTTAAAAGAATACTGTGAATAATTGTGTTAAAAGACTTGTTGAAATGTATCAAGACTACCATACTTGTCATCCATAGCCAAGCTTATGATATCAGTACTGTTAATAAAGGCAATAAACGGTCTATGATGAGTCTATGATGAGTTTATATGAATATAGTTCATATTTGTCTGTGTGCAAGAAATCCAAGAGTTTTAACTGTTATGCTCTTGAAAAACGACGGAGAATGAGTAATGTATGAAGCAGCACTGAAATGCATGGACAGGGGAGGCGGAGGATATATGAGAAAAAACACCGACCAGAAACATCGTCCGGCACGATTCCCACAAGTGAAGATCAGTAGTGACCCGACTAGTTTAGTCCACTGTTTGTAAATGTAATTCTAATGGTCTGTGGTTCTTGCAATACGAGTGAAGCACGAATAAGTGTCATGCCCTTTAGTTCTACGGTTTTAGCGATATTATTTTTAGGCTGAAACAAGAGCGGATATTAAAAATCTTTCTGGCAGTTTTATTTAAAATGATTCTTACAGTGACAGCTATTTTTTTTAAAACAAAAAATTATACTCTTTATACTAAAATGTAAGTTAGTAAGAATTTAGTTAATTACATAATTAGCTAAAACAGTTGTGTTTACTGTCTTGAAGAAACCCAGCCATCTTGGAGAAGATGCTATTTTTATATCTACACTCGTTTAGGCGTACAAAAATTAATACTTATCGCTAAAAAGAAGTAGAAACGAAACATGAGAGCATGGTGCTGTTAAAGATTAATTATTGTTGACGTACGTTACGGCAGGGCTAGGAGGGCATCCCAGGAGATTTACACAGGACAGGAAACAATATCACAAAATTAAAAAAAAAATAAGAAACAAATTACGATTAGCTGTGAATTGTTTCTTTCTTTTTTGTTGCTGTTTTATTTTTAGTTTTGCTGTTCTTTTAAATCCACTTTTTAAGTCTTCCCGCACTCTCCAGTTTGGCAATAATATACATTCATAACAATTATTCTTTAATTCATGGATTTGTTGTCTCTCACACGAACTTTCATTAACTTTAAAATAATTAAATATGATATTTCTTAAATGCTGGATTGCAAAAACTTGTTTATACATTTTATTGTATAGGGTTACATAATTTGTGGTTAGGCATATATGGCATGACAGTTGACTAATAACTGAAGTTATCTTTCATTGTCGGTTGTATAAAATACATATTTATATATTTAGTTATTCAGGTATTCTTAGAAACTTACTGAGTTTCAGTGTAAACCCAGTTATGAACAAATGGCAATTTACAAACAATTGTAATATCAGTGGGCATATCTTTAGATATATTACAATAAATAATAAAATTAATAATATCAATAATTGTTTATGGTTTAACTAAAAATTATTATATTTTAATAATTACGAGATGGCATACATGATGGGTGAATCGGGAGGAAAGGTACATGCTTTGAGGGGTGATAATACTGGTGATTCTGAACGAATTGTTGCTAATAAATATATGCCCTATTATTAACCGGTTTAGAGAAACCGAATGAAAACAACAAGCAACGGGATAAGTGCTGGTGATGGGAAATCATGCAACTGTTAACTTATGTTGTGTGTAATTTTGTACATTTCCACACGGTGGCGCTCTAAGCATGGTGAAGTTGTTTACCTCAGTCTCAGTCCTACAGTGCTTGCCCTAGTATTGGGAACTACAGTGTTGTTACATGTACAGAGAATACAGTACAGTGTAGTCAAAAATGTCACAGGTCTTCACACATGCAGAGTATGCTGACATGATGTTTGACCATGGTTTCTCCGATGGGAATTCCAGAGCCGCTGTTCGTGATTACGAACGACGATTTCATACTCTCAGAGTTCCAGATAGCAGGGTGTTTAGCAGGGTGTTTGCAGGATTGCGTGACCATGGTACGCTTCCCAGCATAAATGTTGTATCCGAACGTCCCGTACAACAAGCACTTAATGAAGTTGAGAACATTCTTCAAGTACTAGAACGCAGCCCATCAACTAGTTCGGGACAATTTGCTGCTTAACTTCACATTCCACAAACAAGAGTGATATGCACAGTACATGAGCAGGGTCTGTATCCAAATCATCAGCAGAGTGTACATCTGCAAGAAGGAGATGATGTCCACCAGCAATAATTTTGTCAGTGTTTCATTGCCAATGATCGATTAAATCCATGTATTCCGTTCACTGATGAGTCAACATTTACCTGCAACGGAATCAACAACACACGCAACTCTCACGTATGGGCAGACGAAAATCTACACCCTACTGTAGAAAGGAATTTTCAATGACGTTTCTCAGTTAACGTGTGGTGCGGTATTATTGATGACCAATTCATTGGTCCAGTAGTTTTATTAGATAATTGTCTTAATGGAGTATGGTATCTTGATTTCCTTCAAAAGAATTCATTTAGTAAACGGAAGCCAGTTCATTCACCTTCATCGAAAGTTGCAGCACAGCTTGCTCGGGCCAAGATTGGGTTAGTTAATTTTGCCAAAAATCATGCTGCGGAGGAAGCTGAATAATGAAGATTGTTGTTCAAAGAACAGCTTAAACAAGAAAAATTGAAAACGAGGTTATTGTTTTGAGGTTACGTAAAGTTAATGTAGGAGAGTAGGTTTAATGTAACCCTGTACAGCAAAAATAAACTGTTTAAGAACTTACTGTGTTTAAAGGATCTTTATTAAAAAGTGACAAATGACATTGTAATATTTGAAAACGAAAGTTTTAATAAACATTTAAATTAAAATATTTAGGTGTTGCTTTAAATTGCTATCCTTTGCTGCAGAACAAGTCATGTACGTTCACATTTCACACACAATGTCAACTACTGTATTTGCAGATAACATATTGTGGAATGCCACTACAGCAAGCTGTAAAATAATTAAATTTTTTAGTTACAAGTACATAAATTTCCAAAAATTATATTCTCTAAGCACAACTCAAACATGTCAGAAAGTGTACCAGTACTACTGTTTAATGATGTAACTGATGACGTTACTAAACCACAAATTGTTTACCAGTGCCATAATTTACACATCTATAAAATGTAAATTTAGGAATAAGACTTATTTCTTCATTTTGTCTGTTGAAAGGGAAATGTATTTTATACAATTTACAAACAAATTATTTAGAAACATTTGCACTTCTTTGATGATAATTGCATTATTAGGTGTGACATACAAGTTTCAATGTATTAACTTCTCCAATTTAACATATAATTTTTGTGCTTTGATGTGGTGTTTGTTGCATTTCAGGTATAGGTTATTGGATGATGTGGTGACTGTCTCCAACACTCAATTGAAAGTCAATATTGAAAGTGAATGATACACTTAAAAATGACATATGCAATACATTAAAAAGTTGTAATAAAGTGTAGAAAATTATGAACTGAACAGTATCTAGGTTAACAGAAACGAAACAATTTAAAAGCAAAATTTTTCGTTGTTAAATGAATAACTTTCTTATCAAAATGTGAAAATAATAGCACTGCTGTCTGACCTAAAATACAGTACTTCCCACTAATAAGTTTTAATTATGTCTTCCACTTACATTTAGTACAATAGTATTTTGACCTTGCTGTTAAGAAGTTGCCCTTGTTAAATAAGTTTGAGTTTTTCATTTCCATAGGAGGTTGTTAACAAAATTTTGCTGTACCACATTTTTGGCAAAATAAAGTAGTAGCTTTTGACCAGAAAGAACGCAAACATTTTTCAGGTCAGTGCAGCCGTAATTATTAAACATTGTTCTACTGTTTGGAGAACATTTCTAAATATTGAACATGCATAATGTAGTTTCTATAATGCGAGTGCCCATAGCCCCTTCTAATGCCAACCTGTTCATAGGCAAACTTGAGCAAATTTTTCTGAGCCATTAGCCTATTCATCCACACTGTTGGATGTGATTCATAGATAATATCTTAATGATGTGGAACTTCACAGAGGACAGACTTCTCACTTTTCTCAACAACCTCAACTCCCACAGTCCTTTAAAATTCACCTGGAACTATTCAAAATCCCACACAATATTTCTGGATGTAGAACTGACTCTCCATAATGGCAAAATTGAAACAGTTGTCCATACCAAACCAACCAATAACCTACAGTACCTCCACTTCGACTGCTATCACCCATACCATGCCAAGAAATCTCTGCCATACAGTCTCGCTACCAGAAACAAACAAATCTGTTCCACCCAAACCAACGTAAACAAACAGTGTGAGCAAATAGCCAAGGCCTTCATTGACAGAGGTTACCCAAAATCACTTGTACGTGAACAAATACAGTGTGCCTCTACAACTGATGATTCAACCAAGCGAGGTAATTCTGAAATCCCCATGGTCATCTCTTACCATGAGGATCTGGACAAGCTCAGAACAATGCTCAAATGTGGGCACAAAATTCTGGCCTCCTCACCGCTCACCCAAAACTTGCTCAATAAACCTCCCAGATTAGTTTTCAAATGAACCCCCAACCTCCGCAATAAGCTGGTTAGCCCCAAACTGTTGGCCAACACCACATCTTGTGATAGAAACATCCCCAGGGGTTCTCGCCCATGCAACAAACCACGCTGTAGCTCCTGTACAATATACACCAACCTTCCACATCTTTCAATAGCAGACTGACAAACCAATCCTACCCCATACAAGTAAACTACAACTGTGGAACTGAAAACCTCATCTACCAGCTACAGTGCACTCACTGCAATGCAGAGTATATTTGCCTTACCACCAATACTCTCATATAGAGAATGAATGGCCACAGAGCTGACACCAAATGAGCCATAGTTGGAGCAGAGGTTGATTCACATGAGAAGCCAGTTGCTGCATATGCAGCATCTCATAATTCAAACTGTGATTCCTGTTACACAACCAGAGTGGTGAGGGCCCTACCACAGTCAGGGCAGAATTAAGATGCTGGAAAATGGCACACCAGTATATTACCAAATCCAAAAAGCCTCCTGGCCTCAACCTCAGATAACATACTTCCACTTCGAAATTCCCGCTGCACCTTAGTTTGCCATCTGGCCACTAGGTGCACTGATTACCAACCACCACCGCCGTTGCACCGGACAATAGGTTTCAGTGTCTCCACTCATCACCTTATGAAGCCAACGTAGTCTGCGAAATGTTATGACCGTGCTTCCGCAGAGAAATGTGTTCGTCCAACTGTGTGTATGTGTTTTCTATCTGCAAGTACCACCTGTAAGTACTTGTTGAACCCCCTCTATTTTTAAAATCATAATTAGTAGCCTAACTGCCTTTCCCGCCATGGTCATATTGACGCGGACCAAGCCGCATGCCCTCGGAACAGCCCGTCGTGCGCACCACGCGTGCAGGAACACACCTGGATACCAGTACTGCGGGCCCATATGGGAAAGCGCCCGGCAGCGTGGTCTCAAGAGGCCACTGCGACCGACGCCGCCCCCGCAGTCAAACACAATGTCCAGCCATAAAACAAACCCTCTTGACCTCCGGCAATTGCTGGGAATACGTCCCATCAAGCCTAAAAACCACAAACACGCTGTGAACCACGACGTGTCAGTGTGCATGTTCTGTGTGAGTGAGGAAAAAGGGGACATGTGTGTAGTGTGATAAAGAGACGTCCTAGGCCAGGGGTAACCTTGTTCCCCAAAATGCAGCCCCCGGGAAAGACTTGTCAGGTCTAACCTCAAACTCGGGGAGGAACACCCCTGCACCTAACGTAATATTGGACTCGTCCAACCGGCAACCTCTGCCGTGTAAATTCTTTAAAATTTCTAATTGTTAAAATACTTTTCTTTATAATAACATTGCTCTCTAGATTTTTCATTTAACAATATTAAAATAATTCTCTGTTATTAATGTAATTTAAATGCACGTAATGTAAAATATTGTCTGACAAAATTTTCAAAACATAAAAATGAACATTCCAAACAACCTTTTGGACAATAATCATCAAGCCTAAATTTTATACAAATTTTCCAAGTTTTCGGCTACGGTCGCCCGGGCACCAGCATCTCTTTTGTCTTATCATTCACTGCAATAGTCGTTTTCTTTCTTTGTCTGGAACAGTAATTTAATGTAATTTATGTGCCCGGGTTAACCCCTCTCCAAGGTCGACTCGTTCCGCGCCCAGGGGCTTTTCATACCGTAATATTCCACTTCCCACCACGTGGGAATTTTACCGCGTCGCCTACCGGACGAGCTAGGTCCGGATCCGTTTCATACATCGCCAGGATTGTGTTTGTACTGGGAGACCGATGTGAGTAAATAATAACGCCTTGCCTATATATATCTGTGTTATTATTGACGTCGCCGCTTCACGGTGTTTCAGGGCACGGGACCCTACAACCCGGTGACGTAAGTGTTTGTATGGGTGTACAGGTGCCCGAAATCCCTGTCGAGTGCATTATGTGTGTATGGATATGAGCGTGGGGAGGGCCATAACACTCCCCTGAGTAAGCAGAACGGCGGAGGACGAGGAGATTTTGAAGCCGGCCGTCGGCCACACGACCCTGAGATAACTCCACTCGTAACATCTGAGTGCCGGTTCTCTGCTAACCGGCTGGCGCCTAGTCGGGAACGATCTTAAAGCACGCTAGTATTTTCTCATCACCATCTCCTCCACCCTCGTCCCCGTCAAGTGGTGCCGCAACTAAGGGCTTGAGTTTGCACCATCAAGACACGTAGCAACGTACGCGCTTCAATTTGCGCAAACGGGACCTTTATGAAGTGAATAGTGCGTGTGAACGGGACATTTCGGGCACGCCATGGCCACGTGGGTGCCATTGTACGTGATGCGGAAGGAAGAGTGTGCGAAGGCGGCCATTTTGCGCGAGCATTCCAACAACCACCCCGTTACCCCTACACCTACCGGCTAGGTGGGTGGCAGAGAGCGCTCAAGGACAACCACCCCTCCGCCCGTAATATCGATCGCCAAGACTACCTCCCCTCCCGTGCCGCGCGAGGGAGACAGCCGCGCCGGGACCAGTGACCGTGCGGAGGAACAGCTGAGCACCGCGGCACGCGTCCAGGACTGTGCAACCGTGCCGCACTACCACGCCATGGCATACTACAGCAATAGTGGCAACGTCGCCCACGTTTGCAACGACTGTCTTGGACAAATACCAGAAAATCCGGCAGAACACAAGTATCGCTTAAAAACAGTAAACGCGAGCTGGCAACCACAGGATCCCTTCCGCGACTTCCGCGACGAGCTGCTACAGATAGCGCCCGATGGCATCCCCACACAAACGTGCACGTATTGCGGGAAATTGCGACAAGACGCGAACAAATGGACACACGTTGCGCCCACGGCCGTATGCTATTGCGCCGCACAACAAGACTACTGGAGAACAACAACAAAGCATGAAGTAGACAAAACAAACGTGTGTGACAGCATGATGTGCGGACACTACGGACCTTGCACGGTGCAGTGCGAGAGTTGCGCCTGGAAGTACCATGAAAGTTGTGTCTCTGCCACCGAGGCTGTCCGGATGCTAACGGGATTGTTCCGATGCGACCAGTGTGACACAATTTACCCTCACAAGACCGGTACGCGTACAGACAGTACTAGTAACCAGGGGGACGGGGAAACAACTGCTATTGTAACGGAGGGACGCTGCTAACGTCCACGTTGTCGCGAGAGGGGTTACCCCCCCCCCAAATCAGTAAATTCTGCTGAAGCAGAACGCACACAGAGTGCTTAGTTGCAGAGGAACGGACCACCGTAGTAGGAGCGGGCTTCGTGTGCTCCGTCTGCCTAGCGGTCACCAGCTATAGGCGGCCTCAATCACAGGAGAGACCAATCCTAGCTATCGGGACCTCACGCCACGAACAACTGGCCAAGCATCGCCAACTACCGTCGCGATGATACAGAACATCACGCTCCCACCCACGGTCACGGACCCGACAAGATTTGCGGGTACACTACGGGAAACGAACCCTGCGATGGCAATACCAACCGTCACGAATACACCCCGTCACTTCCAATCGCTGCCCACGTTCGCAGGGTTACCGAGTGAGGACCCCGCCGACTTCATCGCACACTGCAGCAAACGTCTCCAGAAGTACGGCGTTGGACCCGACGAATGGGCGCAGTGTATGGGTAGGCAACTGGTGGGCCAAGCAGGGAAATAGTGGTGTAACACGACGCGCTACGGGATGCCATGGCACGAATTCCATAGTTTATTCATGGCGCAATATGTGGAGACCTGTGGGTCACTGCAATCTCAGAGTCGCTTGGCACTAGAGCCACAGGGAAGCGAACCTCTATCTGCGTTCGTGTCACGAAAATATCACGTGCTCCGCAAATATCAATCACACCTGACAGACAGACAGGTACTCACGGCAATTATCGAAACAGCAAGACCCGAGTTCCGCGCTTCATTCGTGCCGTTGTTACACTATAGTGCGAGTGAATTCATCAGAGCAGCAACACTGTTCGAGAGCCAGGCGCTCCAGCCGGCAACGCCGCGCCCACAGCGACCAGCAGCTGTCAGCCACGCGGAAGGGAGTGCGCCGCCAACCAGCATGGCGGACAACACAACAGGTGACGCAACCCGACCACGCCGGGGAAACACCAGGTATGAGAGTGACCACACTAATCCTAAGAGTGTTGACAACCATGTACCTAGTCGCCCATTCCAACCGGACTATAGCCAACCACCACGATACCCATGTCGATACTGTGACAGCCGCCAAATGCATTGGCACAAGGACTGCCCTAACGTGCCTGCGCGCGATAGGCGAAATAGCCACATGAGGGGCCACCTGCCGGGAAACTACCAGTAGGGGTCACGGGGCCTGACGCTCCCGGCGACCCGCAGTCAAACGTAAACCAACACGAACCTACTCCACAGTCAGCCTTGCTCAACCAGATATACAGTAAACAAAACCCGTCTTTAAGAATACTGGTTAACGTCAACAATCTCCACTGCTACGCCATTGTTGATACCGCAGCTTCACATAACTTTGTCCGACCCGAACTTGTTACCAACCGAACTGTTGACCGTGTAAATCAGAATGTACAACTAGCCACCCAGACTGGGAAGTGTGTGACCATCGGCCAAGCCACAATTACCATTCGCATACGCGACCTTGAGACAACCACAACTGCTTTAGTCACCCCAGAGCTCAGGGAGGATGTCATCTTGGGCCAACCCTGGCTCACAGAACAAAACACAGCAGTAGAAGCAGCCGCACAACGAATACACTTTGGCACGAGCGAATGCCGCAATGCCTATGGGACTGGGCATCGAACCAGCGACCCACCGCCGTCAGTGCGGTTGAGCGACATCACCAATAATGTACCGCCAGCACACCAGGCTGCCTTCCAGCGCCTGTTAGACGAGAGGCGCGAGGTGTTCGCCGATGGCGACAAGCTGAGGCGCACAGCGGTGACAGAACATCAGATTCAGCTCAACACCGACCGACCTATGTACACACCCTCGAGGAGCTATCTACCCCATCAGGCAAAACTTATAATGAAACAAATCCAGGAGATGCTTGCGGACGGTGTGATAGAGCTGGCAAACAGTCGCTACAATTCGCCCATTACGTTGGCACCTAAAAAGGACGGCACGCTACGTTTTTGTGTGGACATGCGCCGCGTCAACCAGGCCACGAGGAGCCAGGCCCCGCCGTATATTAGCGTGAGGAGCGCCCTTAACACCATTGGTCACGCCTCAATATTCACCACCCTAGACTTGCGCAGCGGCTACTGGCAGGTGCCGGTAGCCAGAGCAACAGGGAAAAGACGGCGTTCACAGCTCCCGACGGCAGCCGGTATCAGTTTTGCGCAATGCCCTTCGGATTGCAGGGCGTTCCCGCCACATTTCAGACCATGATGGTCCAGGTCCTGGAGGGTCTGTCAGGCGAATTCACCCTGGCCTATCTGGACGACGTACTCATTTGGTCCAGAACTTGGGAGGAACACCTAACCCACTTGTCCCTCATGCTAGAGCGTCTTGCCATCAACGGCTTAACGTGCGCCGTCAAGAAGGGCCAAATCGGCAAGAGCGAGGTAGAATTCCTGGGACACATAGTGAGCGAGGAAGGGCTGAAAGCGAACGCCGAACATCTGCGCCTGATCAACGAACACCAACCGCCCACCACGCACAAGACACTGCGTAAGTTCTTTGGACTCATTAATTGGCTGAGAGAGCACATCCAGGACTTCGCGATGATCACCGCCCCCCTAACCGCACTACTGTCGCCCCAGAAATGCTATGTCTGGACTGCCGAAGCAGAGGCGGCATTCCAGGAGGTCAAAAGGAAGTTCGCGCAGTGCAGAACACTAGCACACTACGACCATCAACGCAAGCTGTATTTACAGATGGATGCAAGCCAGGAGGGAATAGGCGCAGTTCTATACCAGTAGGGCGCACGAGGAGAACGACGCGTGATAGACTACGCAAGCGCGAAATTCGGCCCGACCGAGAGACGCTATCACTTGAACGAACAGGAATGCCTCGCAGTTGTATGGGCAATGAAGCACTACCACGCTTATTTGGAATACCAACGGTTCGTGCTACGCACCGATAATAGGTGCCTAGTCTGGTTACAAACAATGCGAGATGCGCGCAGCAAGCTAGCCAGGTGGTCAATGACCCTGCAGGCATATGACTACAAGGTCGAGCACGTGGCGGGGCAGGAGAATCAACTGGCCGACGCGCTATCACGATCCCCTCGCCCCGATGTCATAGTGTATGACGAGAACGACTGGGAGGAGATACTACCATCGGAGCGCCCACGCCAAGGGGGGTGCAGTTGTACCAACTCACGGCAGAGGAGCGCCAAGACAACATCAACCAGATACACGAGCAAGTGGTGGTGGCACAACAGAGCTGCCCACAGTGCCAGCAGAAGCGCGCGGATTGCGAAAACGGGGTAGTAGACCACTGGAGAGTGGTAGACGGACGAGTGTAGAGCTGCCTTCCGGCACACGAGGGACCATGGAAGCTGTTTGTACCCGAGAGCGAGCGAACGAGAGTATTACTGCACGCACACGACAGCCAATTCGCCGGCCACCCCGGCGCACACCAGACACAGCGAAACATCGCGAAACTGTTCTACTGGCCCGGGATGAGCCGCGCGATGAGACAGTACATGCGACAGTGTGATGTCTGTAACCGCTGCAAGTCGCGGTGCCCCGACGGTTAGCAACAGCAACAACCCGGCATACCCACCGAGCCATTTGAGACAGTAGCTCTTGACCTCATGGGACCCTACCCCTGGTCTACAGGCGGAAAGAGCTTCATCTTGGTGATTACTGATCTGTTCTCACGGTGGACAGAGGCCTACGCGATGGCGAGCACGCGAGTTAAGGCACTGGTCAGGACCTTAAACACCGAATTCTACGCCCGCTGGGGATATCCCAAGGTCCTGCTAACGGACAATGGCTCCCAAATCACCGGCCGGATGGGGAGAGATGCTTGCGAGAAGTGGGGCGTGTACCACCATACCACGGCCATATACCACCCCCGCGCTAACCCTACGGAACGGCGGAACCAGGAGCTGAAAAGGCAACTACGCATCCGTGTGGGGCGGAAACATGAAAGTTGGGCAGAACATCTGCCGGCCGCACTCTTCACACTCCGTTGCCAAGTAAATGCAGCAACCGGCCAAACACCCGCCGCTGCCCTGATAGGCAGTAACTTGAAGCTGCCGGGAGAATACCACTGTGCCCCAAGGGGGGAGGAACTGGGAGATGAAGACAGCAGGACAAACAGGAGAGCGACACATCATGCCGCCATGCGGGAGACCCAACTACGCTATACGAGTCAGTGGCTAAAGCACACAAACCGGCCGCCGACGATTTTGCGCCCAGGCCAGAAGGTGTACACCAAGACACATCCCATGTCTGCTGGGAGCAAAAAGTACTGCGCGGGGTTCGCAGAAATGTGGAGCGGGCCGCTCAAGGTGGTACGTGCGTATGGACCCACGAGCTACCTGACACGACGTGGCAGGGGCAGAGCAGTAAAGGTGCACCGAGACGACCTGTGTGTGGCGCAGGGCGACGCGACTATGGAAACCCCCACGATGTCAAGTAGGCGACACCCAGAAGAGGGAACGGCGCCGGGTGAAGAAACACCACGAGCAGGGGTGACGATGCCCGCCAGGTGTATCAGGCGTCTTTTCACGGGCAACCCACCGGGTCCAGTGGCCCTGGAACCTGGTAACCGAGAAGGACCGGCCACACACCAAGGTGGAGGCTCGTCGCGAACCCCAGCATCGGATGCGACAAGGCCAGCAGATACGGAGGGGGAAGGAGATCCCACTGCCGTGCGTGCACACGGTCCGGCGCTCCATGACGGGACGTCGCCGAGCAGCGGGCCCGACTGTCACACCCAGGGGTGACTGTTACCGGACCACCACGACACACGGGGACCCCAAGAGGAGTGGTTGCTTCAAACCCCGGCCAGCCACCGGGGGAAGACGGCGAGCAGTCTCCCTCTAGTCCCATGGCAGACAACTCACGATGCAGCATGGGCGACACCTGGACGACGCGAACTCATCAGGATGGACGGCTGGTTATGCTGCTCCTCCCGCTGCAGCCCGCGTAGACACAGGTCCCGGGCCGACGCAGCCATCGCCCCAGGACGCTGATGACATGCCAACCCGAACTGACACAGAGGGCCTCAGGCCTCCTCGCCACTCCGAGCGCATGCGCCACGGGGTGCGCCCCGATTGCCCCACCTGCACGTGCGACAGGGCGCCTCACAACACCCCGGCCAGACCGACGGAGACACGCGTCCCGACAACCCAGCAGCAGCGCTTCGGACTCCGACTGTGGCCGACGGGCCCACGGAGCCACCCTCGTTGCAGGTAAGAGACGGTGGGAGTCGTGGTGCACAGACGGGCTCCAGGAGGGGGGGCCGTTTGACGTGGACCAAGCCGCATGCCCTCGGAACAGCCTGTCGTGCGCACCACGCGTGCAGGAACACACCTGGATACCAGTACTGCGGGCCCATATGGAAAAGCGCCCAGCAGCGTAGTCTCAAGAGGCCACGGCGTCCCGACGCCGCCCCCGCAGTCAAACACAATGTCCAGCCATAAAAAAACCCTCTTGACCTCCGGCAATTGCTGGGAATACATCCCATCAAGCCTAAAAACCACAAACACGCTGTGAACCACGACGTGTCAGTGTGCATGTTCTGTGTGAGTGAGGAAAAAGGGGACATGTGTGTAGTGTGATAAAGAGACGTCCTAGGCCAGGGGTAACCTTGTTCCCCAAAATGCAGCCCCCGGGAAAGACTTGTCAGGTCTAACCTCAAACTCGGGTAGAAACACCCCTGCACCTAACGTAATATTGGACTCGTCCAACCGGCAACCTCTGTCGTGTAAATTCTTTAAAATTTCTAATTGTTAAAATACTTTTCTTTATAATAACATTGCTCTCTAGATTTTTCATTTAACAATATTAAAATAATTCTCTGTTATTAATGTAATTTAAATGCACGTAACGTAAAATATTGTCTGACATAAAATTTTCAAAACATAAAAATGAACATTCCAAACAACCTTTTGGACGTTAATCATCAAGCCTAAATTTTATACAAATTTTCCAAGTGCTTTGTTTATATGTTGTAAGTGTTTTACTTGTGAACGAAGTTTTGGCGCGCTCAGCAGCAAGGTCGTCCTGAGCCCGCGAAGGCTTCGGCAGTTGACTACTGGCGGCGTGTAGAGGCGATTCGGCTACTGTCTCCCGGGCACCAGCATCTCTTTTGTCTTATCATTCACTGCAATAGTCGTTTTCTTTCTTTGTCTGGAACAGTAATTTAACGTAATTTATGTGCCCGGGTTAACCCCTCTCCCCGGTCGACTCGTTCCGCGCCCAGGGGCTTTCATACCGTAATATTCCACTTCCCACCACGTGGGAATTTTACCGCGTCACCTACCGGACGAGCTAGGTCCGGATCCGTTTCATACATCGCCAGGATTGTGTTTGTACTGGGAGACCGATGTGAGTAAATAATAACGCCTTGCCTATATATATCTGTGTTATTATTGACGTCGCCACTTCACGGTGTTTCAGGGCACGGGACCCTACAACCCGGTGACGTAAGTGTTTATATGGGTGTACAGGTGCCCGAAATCCCTGTCGAGTGCATTGTGTGCGTATGGATATGAGCGTGGGGAGGGCCATAACACTCCCCTGAGTAAGCAGAACGGCGGAGGACGAGGAGATTTTGAAGCCGACCGTCGGCCACACGACCCTGAGATAACTCCACTCGTAACATCTGAGTGCCTGTTCTCTGCTAACCGGCTGGCGCCTAGTCGGGAACGATCTTAAAGCACGCTAGTATTTTCTCATCACAATTTCCTCCACCCTCGTCCCCGTCAATATTAGATAGTAACACTAAAGGTCATCTGCCCTTTAAAGAGAAGTTCTGATTTGCATCAGGCCACATGTATCAACCACACGATGGAACGATTCAAGAATTAGCCAGTTTTTTGCAAAATTAGACTAATTCCAGACTTCATTGTACTACTCTGTGTCTTCCACCGTTAACTGCATAAACATGATTTAAACAATGTGTATAAAAATTTGTGTAGCAAGTTATAAACTGATTGTCTAGTCTAATTAATTACTCTAGTTTGCTCAGAGCAAACATGTAGGCTACTCGCTAGTAATCAGTACTTGTTCAGGAGCACGTCCTTTTTGAAATTTCTCGTCATTTAAAGTTAATGATTGTACACTTCCCCCAAGAAGTTTCCTGTTTAATTAGTGAAATAATTTTGCACCTGTCTATATACACAAAGTGTAACCATTTCAAGAATTTTTCTGGTTGTCCAAATACATGTAGAACCTCGTAAATACAAGCCCTGTTAATACAAAGTTCTTATTATTACGAAGTGGTTTCTGTGCCTCTTGGAATGAGGTGAGAAATTAATTAACAACTTTAATGTTTCAGAAAATTGTTCTTCACAAGTAAAATAGTAAAATATAAAGTCCTTTAGCAAAAGGAAGACATTGGGATGATAAGGATGTTTGTTTTGTAGGGATACACACAGTGGCCAAAATTTTAGAAACTTTTAAAGTTTTTGCAAACACCTGATAATACAAACCTCATTATTACAAACAGCCAGGATTTTGGTCCTATCAGGTTTGTATTTAAGAGGATTCAATTACATACATTAGAAAACTGTAAATTCTAATATCTTACCTCCTAAAATAGTTTCTAATGATACTTTGCCAAGTAGCATCATTTCACAAGATGTTATGTCTGTCATTTTCCACGTTTCCCTCTGCCAACAATGCTGTCCATGGTGTAGGCAACCTTTAATCTGGGTCACCAGGTGGATCAGCCTCACCAGCTTGTCGTAGGATATTATGCAGCACTACTGTTCCCACGAAGATAGGGAATGTGTTAGCTAACTTCATATTAATTCCCAAGGAGAGCAGAGGAAACCTTCTCTTCTAGCACCCGAATAGGCGCTCCACTGTGTTTCTTGAGCGAATTTGAGATTCATTATACAGACGTTCTTCAGGTGTCGTGGGGTTTTCCAAGAGTCACCATGCATCCCATCTTCGAACAATGCATGTCGATAGCAGTTATTGAAAATTGTGCTGTCATGGGTGCTACCTGCCCATCTAGCCACAATATCTGTGAATTCTAAATGTGCATTGCAATTAACTTGTACATTAAGCAAAAAGTACCCCTTCCTGTTGCGATACATCTCTGCATTCATCCTCCCTATAAATTAAACAAGACAGTGTATTTTTGTAAAAAATTACAAGTACTTTTGCCAGGAAGAAAAACTTTTGAGAACATTATTGGATGAATTTACTCACCAGGTGACCTAATGCACACATGAGTGCAGTCCAGAGCTACTACAGCTTTTGGGAAGTGGGCAGTGTTGTAAAATGCAAGTTGAGTTTTTTGTATGTCCTCCTGTGAATCTGGAAACTTTATGTACACTAGTCGCAATGATGCAATAGCACAACTTACTCTGTGTACTATTCTGTTTGCTGTAGACTTACTAATGCCTACCAAGTCACCACTAGACAGCTGGCTGCTGCCTGTCATATAGTAACACAATGTTGTCAGCAACTGGTTTATGGGTGGCACTGGTTGGTTCCTTGATGAAATAAAAATTGAATAATGGTACACAATAAGTTGCATACTTTATAAAAATTAAAACACTTAATTTTAGGTGGAATTTATAACAGGCCTACTTTAGTATCAGACTGCATAACCTAGGAATAATATAAACATTTTTGAATGTTGAAATCAGGCTACATTATAAGGTCTTGATGTTGTATAGGATGCTATGTAAGCAGATAACTACATGCATATTTAGTTTCATACACTGAGCATGCTTATGGAGACAGAGAAAGTGTAATTTAGACCACTTCACGGAAACTTACACAGGTTTTCCAATTAATTGTAAGGTGCAATGTTGGCTGTACAGAAGGTTTTGTGAAGTACAGCATACTAGTTGGGTGGTTCAGAGCAATGTCTGATTATTTGCTGCAAGGCTTATCACTGAGTACATGATTCAGGAGGGTGCATAAATTTGGCAGTAAATAAGCTTCTGTACACTAGTTTTTTATACTTTCAAAGAAGTGATCCCCTATTACCTATAAAAATGGGATTCCATGGTAGACATACTATCCTAACATTTAAATACTTATGAGTGGCTGCACATCCTTCGTAGTTTATTGCATTTCTTACCTTTTGAAAATAGCTTGTATGTTGGAGGAGCACAATTTAAATATTTAGTACTGAGGCAAATGCTTCAAGGAAATTTTTATCAGGGATTATTGCATGTATGAATGGAGTCTTCAAAAGAATAGGTAAGCTTGTAGGACTTTATCTATTAATTTTTTTATGCTTATATATGGGTTGAGCTGTAAAATCTGTACCGGTACCTCAGAGTAAAGGTGTAAGTCCAATGATACTTTCTTTACCTCTGTGGTACATAAGTAAACACACGACAATTTTGCGAAAATAAGTTTGCAACGAATTGTTTTGATGCATTACGTACGCATCTGAAGCACTGCTTCATGGTTATTGGACAACATGTTCTGCCAATCAGATTAAGGTTACTGTGACCATATATGTCTGTTATTTGCTGTTAGAACCCAAAGATGTCTGTGAGTTAAAAAAAAAAAACAGCCAATCACTGACCATGAAGCATAGCTGCAGACATGCGTGTGAGTTACTGAAAAAATTTGTTGCAAATTTCTTTTCACGAAAACTTCCTGTTTCTATACAGTACGTAATAAAAATAATTGCCTTGAAAAATTAATATAAAAAAGAACCTCATTTCACTCATGATCAACTTTGTTGTATTAGTGGTAACAAGGGTGCTATCTACATGTTAACAAGATTTTGGTTTAGACATTGATGTATCACAAATTGTTTTGGACATTGATAAGTGTACTGCTACAGTGTCGCAAGTAGGCTTATGTTGTAACCTACAGTTTATGTGATATCATTTTCTCCCTTTTGACTATAACATGCAATTTAATCGTAATACTGATGAACATGTTGGTCCACACATATGAAAAAAAATCTGTATCAGAAATTGGCCAGATCTGGACCAGAAGTGTGTGTGTCCTAATGCCAGATCTAGCCAGGATAAACTTTTTTCCTTAGGGTATCAAGATGTTGGGGGGGGGGATTTAAAGGTATGTTTAAGAATGCACAGTTTGCATCACACACAAACGTTATAAATAATTAATTTTCAAGTGTAAACAATGGCGAGTAACAGGCTATCCTAGCTGGTAGCTTAACTACCAGCACTAGGCCTGCTCACTTGGTTAGAACAGATATCGCTACTTTAAATATATGTTGTAATCAAAATACCATGTTTACTTCTCGTCTGACGGAAATACCTACTGATGCTCAATCTGGCCAAGAACATTCAATGCAGATGTTGTGAGACGAAAAGGTGTAACAAAATCCGAATCATCGTAGTTTTTATTTATTTATTTCTTGTTCCTTTGAGCCCAAAAGTATGGCTAGAGTCATAGGGCTATGGAACGTGTCATGTGATTACAATATACATACAGGTAACACCTCTATTAATAAAAATTAAATTAATAATAAAATTTACAAGTATTAAGACTATACTAATATGTTAAAAGTAATATAGCAGTACAGTGACATCTTTAAAAAAACATACAAAGAAATACATTCATAGTTTAACAATATTTAGGTTGTGTGTGACAGTAGCATCAAATTAACAGAATCAGTGACAGTACAATCCAGGCTTAACCCTTTAGTCTACTTGTGACAATAATGACTTCCATAGAAAGCCTTCATTAGTTCA
This sequence comes from Medauroidea extradentata, assembly GCA_003012365.1. NCBI lineage: Eukaryota > Metazoa > Arthropoda > Insecta > Phasmatodea > Phasmatidae > Medauroidea > Medauroidea extradentata. The sequence goes on from PNEQ01054388.1 coordinate 44,764, forward strand.
GAATTTTATCAGCATAGACATCAATTATATTTCTTATATCCGAGACAGATATTCATAATTTTCTGTTAAATTAGAAAAACACATGCCATGGTACGCAAATGTACCCTAATCTGACTACCTGTTTGGATTTATGGTGATTTCCATTTTAATGTGTCTTATACTTGATGACTCGACAAAAGAAAAAATGATGCTTGCTGCAGTAATTTCCAGCCATTTGATGAGGAGATGATGACGACAGCAGCACGCTTATATCCCGAGTCTAACTCCAAGAGACACCCTATTTACGAGAACACACTAACTGTGACATATCAATTCTGATAGTGAATGATCATTGTGCCTATATTTCAATGCCAAGTGTTCAAAACTTTGTAGTTTTCAAAGCATGATCTATTTCCATTTGTATGTATTTAATACGAGTAGTGCAAAAAAACTGTTGAAAAATTAATAAAAAAAATTGTTATATTTTTACATTTGTTATAAATGTACCATGTTTTGAACCATTGTACCATAATTTTGAATGCTCTGTACCATAACAGAGAACTGACCTTTTAACACCACTGCTTCAAGGTAAGATTTGAACCAGTTGAAGGCTGAATCTGAATCACCATAATGTTTTAATTTATTCAAAATACTTAGCCTTTTCACGAATCCATCGAGGTCGTCTTTAAATATTTTCATGCTCATTGTCCTCAAATATTGAATCATTCATTCGTGCAGTCATTTTAATGCAAAAGCCTAGTTAAATCTAGCATGTACACTGTTGACACCAAAAACCATTGTACAATAAAACTAAATCTGGGTGAAAAAATTCCGCTTGCAGGAAAGTTTCCAAATTTATTTCAAGGGACAACATAAAATTATTCTTGAGCAAAATGTCTTAATTTTATAAAAATATATCACATGGCGATACTGTCATCAACAGAGAGAAGAGAATACATCATAACCTCCAAAACATATAACATACATGGCAGTAGCAATATACAGATATGGCATGTTGGGCCTTCCTTGAAACCGATGTATATAACGCCAGATTTGCACGAACAATTTTATACTGTTGACCACGGTCTATGTAGGTAGAGGTCTTGACACTGAGGAATAAAATGTGACTCCCTTCTTGTCGCCGAGCGCTAGTAGTAATTTGGTGGAAGATTTGTCTTGTTTTTGTATTTTGCTTAGCTTAAAATGTGAAGTTGTTACCGAAATTGCGAGTATTATATCGAAGAAAAAATGGGAACGTAAATTTGTATTGGAACACATTTTTCTTACAACAGTAAAATTTAGTTTTTAAATAATTTAGATGTAGATGCACATTACAACGATTTTAAAATTTTGTAAGGCACGAAATGATAGTTTTGTGCGAATGTGTTCACTAAAATAATAATAATAATACATATATATTTCTTCAGACTACATTTATAAACAGTTCCACACATGCCAATACATTTATGGACATGGAACATGTATTTACTATATCTGCTTACCTTATTAACATTGTTTTATGTAAATAATTGCAAAAATGTTAAAATGCGAGATGTAAACAAGACAAATCTTCCAACAAATGACTACTAACGCTCGGCGACATGAAGGGGTCACTTTCTCTTTCTGGAGAACATATGCAGTGTCAAGACCTCTTCCTCTTAGACCGTGCTGTTGACTAACTCACAGCATCGAGCCGATCGAGTAAGGTTTTCGTAAACGCCTCATATGGTATCGAAACTGTAGGATGAACAGATTTGAATGAAAACTGTTACGCGCGTTGCATTTGGGTGTAAAGAGTGATCAGGTACGTGAAATACATCTCCAACTGTCACATTTTGCGTGTAAAAAGGCCATGTTTTACATTTACATAGTGTAAATTATGTGATAAACAATTGTTTATGCAGAATTAGATAGACCTAGCGAATTAACCCGAAAATACGGCCATATATATTTATTTACGCTTATGTATGTCAATGACGATGTGCAACTTATCGCTAATAGCAATAAAACAAACAAAATTGCACACAGAAATAAATAGCAGAAACTAGCAGAAATGCAATAAGGTAGTTAAACAATGGTATCCATGCACAAATAGTTGGTGATATCGGTACTCACAGAAATGTGTTTTAAATCTCAATCATGCAGTTGAGTTTTAATTTTACTCCAAAATTTCGTTTTCGAATCAACGTAGACTGAGCTAAACACGGTACATCTGCTATTCGACAGATCAATATTTCTCTATTGCTCTTCAAACTTCGTGTAAAATACATTGACTCTTATAGCGGAAACAATGTTTATGGGCTACAGTGACCACATGTATAATTTTTTAAGCAACAAGGGCACAAATACAATAACTTCAAGTGTTTACATGGGCAGTATATGGCATGGCCACCCCCGATCACATATTTCTCTGCAGCCATGTTTCCAAAGCACGAATCTAAGTTTAACATGTTGCCACCATGCCTGGAGGTCTGAGAGGATTGTTATGGAGATGGTGAAGTTGAATTTAATTATTGCAATGCCAAGGGTAGGGTTAGGTTGATCTCTGGACACCACCTAGCATTATGCCCGGCTAGGACGTTGGTGGTGGTGATTCAGGGTCGTGTATTGTTCTGCTAGCGTGCCTCTCCTCCCTGCGGTGATGTTGGCTGGTTGGTCAGGTTATGGGAGCACTCGGAGGAAACTAGCTCTCTCACCACGTGGACTATTTAGGCTGTCCACCCACAGTCCCTTGCCCTAGCTGAATAGTGTCCTCAGGTGTTTTCCGCCCGCCCTGCGCTGAAGTCCTCGGTAATTTACATTGACCGATCGTCTCGCCGGAGGAAGGAGAGGCACGCCACCGAACCAGCACGCCCTGAGATCAGCAAACACCTTCCTGGCCGGGCACAGACCAGGTGGCGCCCAAGTCCTGCTCGCCTAAGTGTTTACTGTGCGTGTTCGGTAACCTTCAGTTCTTTGTGTCCTCGCCTTAACCCCTCTGCCTCCACCAGACGGCGACATATGACGCCCAACGCTTTGGCATCAAGATTTACCGACCCAAGCACTTAAACGTCTTTGTGCAAAGAAGCCACTAGCCAAGCGACCACCGCAACCCCTCTAGACAGCATTGCTCAGCAGACGCCACTACCGTACGTATCACCAATCAACGACGATATAACTAAAGAAGACTGGTAACACAAGCCTTTATAGCTGTACACAAGAACATCTTGCGACAGTGCTGCCTCTATGAATTCATAGCAGAATCTCTAGTCGCCATTTTGCATCGAAACGTGAACTACTATACCTCGATCATATCGAATACGTAAGTATATCGAACTAACTTAACGTGTCGATTTTTTTTTCACTATGATTTATCTAACCTAATGTGTGATTCAATCAAAAACAGTGAATGTAAAGTTTTACCCTCAAATTGGAATGGAAGTAAAGCAGATCCCGAACAGTTAATTTAATTTCGTTTTCAAAGAAAAATATGCCGACCGAGAACAGGTGTTGGCAAATGTTCGGTAATCACAACTCCGAAATGCCTGTATTTCTACACGATGAAACGAAACGAATCATCTAGACATGTTATTCAGCATATTTTGGAATATTCATACAACACATATCATACCGAAAGTTAAATACACACTGCAAAAACAATAACTTAATATGAACTCTACGCGTTTCAACCACTGTAATCCAAATTCAAGCAATGGCATGGAATGCAAGGTCGACACAAAAACTAGACAAAGTTTGAAAATTACAATAATAACATTATTCCCAAAAAATGATATTGTCGTCGTACCAGGCCACAGGCCAGGTGGAGTTGCACCTGGTCGCAGCAGGTGTTCGCAGAGTGTGTCAGTGGCAGGTGTGCGCTGGTTGGTAATGGCAGATGTGCGATACTTGAGTGTGTGTGGCAGATCAGTGACAGTGGCAGGGCATGTGTAAACTTGACACCGACGTGCGACACCTGCCAGCCCGGCCATCTGCCAGTGCAGGACACCTGGGGGCCTATTAAATATCGCTTTTGAGAGGTGCAGCGCAAAATTTGCACCTGTGCTGTGTTGCTTTGGTGTTAAATATACAAATACGCAGGTACAAGTGGTCACGTGATGGCGCAAAGTGCCTGAAAATCTGCAAATTAACAAATGGCTCGACGCAAGTATATCTGCACCCTTCGCGCATGTGCATTGGACAATTTTCGGGTGTGTGAAAGTGAATTAACATAAAAGTTGGATATCTTTATCTGTATACAGTGTTCTATGAACTTTAACTATTTACGTTTTCGCACGATCGTTTTCGTGTACACATTCAGCTTTTAATAGTTACGAAGTACAGTAGAAATACGAAACTGAAATGTTTTTTTTTACTAAAAATGCAATTTAAAATGGGCAAAGACTTACTATCCTTTCCCAGGAATATATTTTGAGGGTATTTTTCCGTGGCATGCGACGAGAAAATAGAGTTGGTTTGTTGAGGTTATTTGCACACTTAAAAAACTTTGCTTATAACTTTTATGCAAGTGATAATGCAAATAAATAGCGAATATGTTTTGCTAGTACGTGTTTGGCTAATTGTTAAGAACATTGACATTTTCCTTGCTTGGATGAGGTGATCAACATCACATTTTTCTCGCCGACTTGTTTCTACATTACATTTGTTTTATATTTAAGAGTGATTCGGTTGGGATTCTCTTTATTGCATAAAATGGGAGGGCTATCATTTTAGTTTTAAGTCTTTCGTGAGACTTGCTGTCTACACATATCACACCCTATCTCGGTGACCATTGAACTTACAATCATCTAGACGTAATTAAATGTATTGTAGTATAGGTGTACGAAAGCCACTCGTATTCACTACACATTAGCAATGAATTATTTAGAAATAATCAATGTATCACGATTGAGTAATTTACGACTCACTGGAAGGCAAATGCCACACGTATAGCCCATTAGTAGGCCTACACTCACAAATACCATGCCACACAAGTTAAAATAACTGACGTGAATTTCAAAACTAGGTCACTCAAATTAATACCAGTACAAATATAAAATGTATACATAATTTTTACTCTAATCGCGTCACACGTCTATCACTTTAGGCACTTTATTTTCCGTTAGCAACATTAAGTGTGTAAAAGCTAAAAGCTGGTTACAGACGAAAACCACTCTGATGTGTTCCAATTGTGTTACAAAAATGCTACTCTCAATAAATGTAGTACTTAATGATTCACGAACAATCTCATTCAATAAAACAGAACACACGCATCCACTACACTGAAATAACCACGGTACTAGAGAAATTAATTTTTCAAACTTCAAAACGCAACTACGACATATACATTTATAATGAAAACTTTGTGACAATTTTCCTTTATAACTTGATATGAAACTACATTTCTTACATCCTTGTATAAGCACAATAAAAGTACACAATTTGAGGTTACGAAAAATATAACCAAAACATTACTTTTAGCACGAAAATTTGTTCACTGCTACATGGAAGCTATATCTGCATGTAAGCACACGGGTGTGCAGACAGCTTTTGCCGTCCACGTGGCAGTGAGGATGATGTTATAAATTTTCTGATTGGCTTCTGCTATGGTGAGAGGTGAGGTAGTTGCGCCGAACCAAAATAGGCTCCGCCCCTTGCGTCTTGCGTTTTCGTGTATATTTAATTCCAACTACGACTCGAGGTGCAGGTGCAGAGCAGATTTTACTTGCGTTGTGCTGCGCCGGTGCAAAATGCAAGTGGTGATATTTAATCGGTCCCCTGGCTACGCCGCCCCCTCCCTCTGCAGTGCATGAAGAAGGAGTCTGGAAGCAGCGGCCGCGATGGACAGAACAAGAGAGATGTGGTGCGCTTCGGGACTCAGATTCGTCCACCGAGAAACATAACGTGCGTGTGCAACTATCCGGCCCAGTGTTTTACTTTGTTTCGCCATTTGGAACTGGCTCGCTTAAGGCCCTAGGGTATGGGGGCGTGGACCGCCCCATAAGTGTCCATGTAAGGTGTAGTTTTCTCCAGATCCTCCCTGCTTTTCCCGATCCACAGCTGTTTCGACTCGCCAGGTGAGAGAGGGGCACGCCGGCACGAACAGACCACGACCCATCGAGCCTGTTACTCTTACAAAGAGAGCTGTGCGCTTAATTAACAAGTCTCCACGTTTATCTCATGCTAAACCTATTTTTATGTTATTAAAAATTTTAACACTGCCTTCAATGTATATTATGGAATGTATCTTGTATGTTAAGAAAAACTATGACAAATTTGTAACTTGTGAAGGTATTCATCGCTATAACACCAGGAATAATGGTGATATATTTACTCAACGATACAAGTATGCAAGACCTTATAAAAACATTGAATATATTGCACCTAAACTGTATAACATTTTACCTATGAGTCTTCGACAATTATCTTGTGAAGTTCTTAAGAAGAGATTAAAAAGTTTCTTATTGTTAAATCCTATATATACACTTGAAGAATTTTTTGAACTGAATATAACTAAATTGTAATTTTTGTTTTGTATTCATTATTACTTTCTATGTGATGTGTGTATGTTTTGACGTGATTATACAGCTGTACTGCTCTTCTAATCTGAATAAATAAACTAAACTAAACTCATGTTCCCGGCTACACGCTTAACCGGGTGGCGCCCAGAGAATTCCGACGCAGCTCCGTTCCTACCTCACTCTCACCGGACACGGCGTCAATGTCATAGAAAATAAACAAAACATGTACTATTAGAGGAATTATTATATTCAAAATTGATTTTTTTAAACAAATTACTTGTACAAGCTTTAATTTGATGAAGTTGCTACAACACTAGCGCTCGTGCATTGGCCTTCTGCTAACAACAACTAGAGTTCACCACCTGCCACTTCAGGTCCAAGAGGATCTGGATCCAGTTTGAATGCGGAACTACATCCACCACCTTGATAAGTGATCCGGGTCAGTGGATCCGTATCCAACCGGACCTACACACTTCTAACAATAACAACAACATTGGAATCAACAACATTGTCATTAACAACAAAGCATCAAGAACGACGTCCTACCGGCCCGGCAACGAGTTTCCAACATCGCGACACCCCCGCATTCTTTATACAGGTACTGTGCAATAGTGTATACAATGAAGTGTGTGCAGTGCAAGCGTCCTTATGCCGACGATTTGTTAGCGGTAGTGTGTGCGCAAAAGTTGTGTCAGTGTGCACCCCTGAAACAGTCAAGCATCCCTCCCGCTAAGGCAGAAACACTAATTGATTTTATGGCCCGACCTAACCTCAATCGGTGTGACGTCCCTACTTGTGACGGACTCGGCATCGAGTTAGCTTGTTGTGTCACGTGCAAAACCACGCGGCACCGCCGCTGTACTCACGCAACCGAACTCATTTGCGGAGGGCGTGTTTGCAGGCAGGTCCTGTACTGCGAGTCACGAACCGACTAACCTTACCAAGGTTGCCCCCTCTCCGCTCCCTAGTCAAATGTACCATACGACCCCGTGTAGAAATCAACTGTTTGAAAACCGTCAAGGACGAGGCGACTGTTTTGAGATCAGTCAGGTCACATATCAGTCACCTTCCACCTGTGCCCCGCTACCTGCCACAGGGGAAAAAGGTGTCGTTCCCAGATTTCTCAGGACATGTCCACGAGGACGTAGGCCTAGACCTGTTACTGGGCCAGTGTGAGACCAGGTGTGACCCTTACGACATCACAAGCGAGGAATGGGCCGAGTGGGTGAGTGGTAACTTACGTGGTACTGCGAGAGAATGGTGGGCGATTTGGGGAAGAAACGACATGATGTGGGCGAGTTCGTTCGAGGATTCTGGTACCGTTTCAGTGCTGCTGAAGCCATTGCTGACTGTCAAGTACAATTCTATGGCGACAAACAGGAGGAGGGCGAGTCGGTCGAGAGGTTTATTGCCAAAAAAATACAGTTGTTCCGATGCATACACTCGAATGTGCCACCAGAAAGTGCGCTCACCAGCATAATGCAATGCCTGCGCCCAGAATCACGCCCATTTGTGTCAAACAACACGCTGGAGTCGGTGGAGTGTTACGTACAGAGGGCAATAGCGGCAGAACAGTGTGTGCAACACCTTACCTGTGGACATGGCGTTCCATCCAGCCACAGAACAGGGCCCCGTCTAAGTGAGCGCCAGGCGGAGCGGGGACACACAGTGCCCCATCAACTAGCCATGATACCACCCCGAGTCATTTAAGCACTGCCGTCAACTGCAGCAGCTCGACACCCAGAACAGCTGCCGCCACAGTGCCATACCTGTCCTATAGTGCCAACCTTTCACTGGCACCGAGACTGCCCAGTATGAAACCAACAACCAAGAGACGGTCGGGAAACTTCCAGTGAGGGGAAACCTGCCTATCGCTGGCTTCCCCGCTGTCTCTGAAAGTACAGTAGCATTAATACCCGCCACGACAACACCAGTTCTCGGCACCCTGACTGGACCAGCTGACCTACTACTTCGCATACCGGTGGAGGTCAACAGCTAACCTACCGCCACTCTTATTGACACAGCAGCTAGCCACACATTTGTCCGGTCCGACCTGGTCGCCGATCCGTTTCTAACTAGCCCACCGATCCAACTGGCAGACCTCAACCACGAGGTACCGGAGCAGTACCAAGCAGCCGTCCAGGACATCTTGACCGAACAAGCCGAGGTATTCCCATTTTCAGATCTGCTACATACGACCACAGCAGCAGAGCATCCAATTCCGACGCCCGAGGACGAGCCAATCTACACCGGACCGAGGAACTATGGCCTAACTGAACAGCGCATCATAAGGGAATAGGTGGACGAGATGCTACGTGAGGGGGTCATAGAACCCTCAGACAGCCATTATAACTCCAGCATTGTCCTGGTTCCCAAGAAAGATGGTACGTTGCGGTTTTGTGCTGACTTCAGGCCGCTGAATCTAGTGACTGAGAGTGCACCACCACCACAGATCTGTGTAGGAGAGGCTCTGTCAAGTATGGGTGATGCACGAATCTTCTCCACGTTGGACGTAAAGGCAGGTTACTGGCAGGTACCAATACTCCCAGAGGACTGGGAGAAGACTGCCTTCACCACTCCGGATGGCCGGAGATTCCAGTTCCGGACCATGCCATTCGGCCTCAAGTGTGCGCAGTCAACCTTCCAGCACATGATGGTAAAGGTACTAGAGGGGTACCTGCGTGAATTCGTCACCACTTACCTAGACAATGTTATTGTGTGGTCCCGGACCTGGCAGGATCACCTCCGACATCTTGCCTTGGTCCTGGAAAGATTCGCCATTCATCACTTGGTCGTCGCACCCCAAAAATGTCACTTGGGCGGCACAGTGGTGGACTTCCTGGTCATGTGGTGCGTGAAGAGGGGAATTACGCCAATCCATGCCACTTACGGAAGATCGCCGACAGCCTGTTCCCAACGACACGTAAACAGATGCAGAGGTTTGTGGGTTTGGTCAACTGGCTGAGGAACTACATTCCTCACCTCGCCACCATAGCCGCCCCATTGACCAACCTCTTGTCGACCCAGAGAAGGTACCGAGCTACTCCAGAGGCATTGGCTGCCTTTGACGAGCTGAAGCAGCATTTCACCAAGTGCCATGTCCTTTCCCGAGTCGACCCTGAGAGACGTCTCTACATGCAGACTGACGCCAGTGAAACAGGAGCTGGAACTGTCCTGTACCAGCTTGCTGAGGATGGATCCCGCCTAGTCATCTGCTATGGTAGCGCCAAGTTTGGAGAGATGGAGCGACGCTACCACAGCAACGAGAGGGAGTGCCTAGCCGTCGTGTGGGCACTACGCCGATACCGACCTCATCTGGAGGGCCGCCCCTTCACTTTGTGGACAGACAGCAAGTGCTTAACCTGGCTGGACACAATGCAGGGACGACGAGGCAAGCTTATCAATTGGGCACTGCTGCTCCAATCATTTGATTTCAGCATCGAGCACGTGCCAGGTGAGGAGAACCAGTTGCCCGATTGGCTGTCCAGAGAACCGGACCCCACTAACGTCCTGTCGGATGACAAGGATGTTGATACCCTCCTACCACCAGAACGACATCGAGAGGCAAAATCAAGCGACCCTGCTAATCAACCAGCCATCCTGCAGGCGGTCACCTTGAGGCCTACCCGCTCACTAACACCCGCAGCACGACCATCTGTGCAACATTACAAAATGAGTTCTTTTCGAGATGGGGCTTCCCAAACTCCTTGTTAATGGACAACATGTCCCAATTCTCAAGTCGACGCTGGCGTCAATGGTGTCAGGCACTTCATCTAGAGCACCAGACTACTCCAATTTACCACCCAAGGACAAATCTGACGGAGAGACGGAACCAGGAGGTAAAAGTGCAGCTGCGACTGAAGGTGGGAGATGACCACAGCCAGTGGGATATCCACATCGCCGCTGCCTTGTTCTGTCTCCGTCGCCCTGTCAATGCTGCCACTGGGGTGTCACCGGCTGATTTTATCCAGGGGCGCAATCTTCCACTCCCTGGTGAACCTACGCTGGAGATACTGCAAGATACAGAGGAGCGGCGCCAGCGGCACACGGCCAACATCAGTGTGGCCCAACGCCACCAGGAGGTGTACCTGGAACGCATCACGCCGACGACAACCCGGCCACCACCACCACTTCTGCCCAGGGATCTGGTGTATGTCCACAACCACCCGTTGTCCGCAAGTACTCAGAACTTCTCTGCAGGCCTAGCCCCCCGCTGGACAGGGCCCTGGACCATACGCAGACGCCTAGGCGCCAACACTTACCTGGTGCGGGATGGAGGCGGGCACATCAGGAAGGTACACAGGGACCACTTGCGTAGGGCGGACAACACACCAGAAGTGATGTCGGCTTTACCTTACCCGGCCTCACCAGTGGGGATCACCGACCCTGAGCCGATGATCTCAGAACCCGAAGAGGAGATACCCATCTCTCCAACGAGAGGGGCCTGGGGCCCCGATTATAGTCTCAGGGATGCCATCTTTCATGTCTTAGGCTAATAGAAGAGCCGGAGGAGACACCAACTCCCTGCCGCCACAGAGCTGAACCAAACGAGCCAGGTGCCACATCAGAGGTGGAGCAGCTGCCAACCCCGACCGAGAGTGAGGAGCAAAGCCCCCCAGCAGAGACGGACAGAACTCCATCCAGAAATAAGTTACGCCGCCAGACGAATGTCTAGGTACATCATCCAGGTAGAGAAACTGCAGGGGATGAGAAGACATCTGCTGTCGAGCCACACCCTGACCTCCAACACGAAACACCCGGACAGATGCTGCCAAGGCGTTGAAGGCGCCGGCAACCCTCATGGTTCCAGCCCAGACGCCGCCGGATGCCCACCCAAGTAACGACACCTGGCCCCGGGATGTCCGTGGAGCATGCATCCATGCCACTGGAGCGACCCTCAGATACATCTGAACACAGACATCCATGTCCAAGGGTGCCGAGCCTGGCGACTGAACCGGCTGCCGACTCAGAAGGGGACCCAGAGGAAGATACACCACCTGGCCCTGGCCCGGGGGGCTGACCCAACTCCGACCTCGACCTTGCCCACGACGACCAAACTGCTTTGCCGGAGACTCGGCGCCACCGATGAGAAGATGAGGGTACTACGAGGACTCTGTGCAAGATTGGTCTCACTAAGGGGGGCATATGTCGTCGTACCAGGTCACTGACCTTGGATGTCAGCCCAATCTTGCCCCCTCCATAGTGTTCGCCACCCCCCACCCCCCGGAAGAGAAGAGATTCGTCAGTAACAAAGGCAGTTGTTGTTCAGCACTGAGACGGGAAGGACATACGTGTGCTGTTAGAAACTGTTACTTCTCTGTTCTGTAGGTAATGTGCTATAAGCTATCGGGAAAGCTGATCAACCGTGTGATGCCCCGCGTAGTCAGGGGACGCATACCCATTCGCGTGGTAGGAGCTGCCCTTTGTATAGGTCCTAGGGAAAGGGTCGTGTGGCACAACCCCTGAATAGTGTCCTCAGGTGTTTTCCGCCCGCCCCGCGCCGAAGTCCTCTGTAATTTACATTGACCGATCGTCTCGCCAGAGGAAGGAGAGGCACACCACCGAACCAGCACGCCCTGAGATCTGCAAACACCTTCCTGGCCGGGCACAGACCAGGTGGCGCCCAATACTGCTCGCCTAAGTGTTTACTGCGCGTGTTCAGTAACCTTCAGTTCTTTGTGTCCCCGTCTCAACCCCTCTGCCTCCTCCAGACGGCGACAAGTAAAAATGGAACACAGCAACATTTAACATGTACTGACCTAGATTACACATGCATCCATATCTAGTAGAGGACAGTAGCCTAAATTACTTTGTAAGGTGGGGAACTTAACATTACTGAACAGTCGTAAGAAGTTAAGGAAGTTTGAAAAAGGTATTTGGAATTTTCACATTAAAACAACATGCTCTAGTAAACCTAAATATCACTAGGATCTATGTACAGTACAACCCCAATTTAATGAAATGCCGTGGTACCAAAAAATGTTTACTCGAAATTGATGTTTCGTTAAATCCAACTTCATATTTTTAACCCCCCCTCCACCAGAAATAATTAAATCCTTGGGCATGTTTTGTCAGAATTTCAGGTAATTTTAAAAAAAAAGTCTGTTAGCTCAAGTCAATAACAAAACACATTTACTGTCAACAGGTAAGCAACAGCTGTGAAAGAAAAAAATTGGCGAAAAAACTTTAAAAAACTTCCAGTGTAACACTCAGCGAGTGTGCGCATGGTGAGTTAAGGTGCCTGCACGCCATCAACACAGCCGAGCCGTCAATCTTTGCCTCTCTTTCCCGTCTGCTTCACCAATGAAATTCAGGAAATTCCCATGAAAAATGTTGGAAAAAAAAATTTCAATGAAAACTGAATTAAAAGTTTGTGAAACAATGGTAAAATAATATTTAAATATGCACAGCAACCATTGCAGATAGTAGGCAGCCGCGCTCGTGAAACTGTTTGGCCTGCTTGCTAAAAATACTTTGCACTTAAGCATTTTTTTTAGCATCGGAGAAACAAATTATTTACGTTTATGTTAATAAATTCATTGTAGAAAGTCTGTATAAATAATATAATTACAATTTTTTTATATTCTGTGATTTTATCATGGGACGTGACAGAAAATAATCACACTGGACACCACTGCATTCTATTGGTAATAGAATTAATCAATAGAGCACGCCATATTCTAACTGGAGACGCGAAGCACTACGTGTGAATTAGTTCCTGTGCCATACACTGCCGCTCGGTGGTGACTGGGTAGTGTACCTAGATGCTCGTTCACTCGCCAGCCACTAGGGTGAGGATCTAGGTGTGCGCTTGTTACACAACACTGCTTCGCTTGCTTGGTAATGCTTGCTTATTTCACGGTCACTCTCAAGACCAAAGTTTTCAACGAATTTTAACAATTTTTTTTCTGGATGGATGGTTTAAGCTTATCTACGAAGAAATAAGTATATACTGTGGCCAGTGGTAGTTTTTTAATAGTCTTACATTACAATTTATATTCCATTTTATCAATTCACTTAGTTATTTCATACATTTTTTGTTATTTTTTTCAGGTTCCTGAAAATATTTTAGTTAAATCACTGCTTTCATCATTCCCGAGTTCGTGAAATTTGGGCTCTACTGTATTTCTAGGCTATGGTATGAAACTCTTCATGTCTAAGAATGTTCCATACTGTAGGCCTTCTGTGTTTATTTATTTAGTTATTATCACCTTCATTGAACACTGTGCATATGTATTTACCATTTTGTCAAACAAAACTTATGGAGGAAAGGAAAGCAACGTTACAATTATGGGACATAACAAGTTAACCAACATTAGTACAGGAATTATTTTGTAATTCAAAAAGCACTCTGAAGAATATTTAGTATAATTTGCTGTGACCCTTTCAATAGTGTCTTATAACAATGAGGAACAGCTGCAGAAAAGTGAAAAATCTGTGAAAACTGTTGGTGAAGAAACACTCAAACTAAACATGCAAAAAAAATTTTTCTAAGGTCTGCAGTTGCCAAACAGAGTGCACACATATTACAAAACTTTAACATTTTAGATTAACCACTTCGTTATAAATACAGAATTGGTGTAGCTAATTATTCTGCTTTTTATGATTTTACCATACTATTTGATTGCAGAATGATTTTATTCACATTGTCAGCGAGATTGTTTGTATGATTGGAAAGTTGTTTATTATTGTGTTCTTAAGGCTGCTATAGTAAAGTGTTACTTGTACAAAACAAATATGATTTTGTAATTTAACTATTTTTTTCATTCTTTTGACAGCAAACAGTTACAGCTCATAGTGGAAGGGCAAGCCTGTGCCAGCTGAAATCGCTTGCCAGTTATATGTTTGCCCATCCAAAGTTTGCCAGAGGCGAAATCATGGAACCACAGGGCCTACAGCTTGTTATTGTTAACATGTGGCAGCTCGTTACAAGCCAGCTGAATGAGTTGGAGGCTGAAAAATGCAGTATCCAATCTAATTACTTCTGTTTTGTACTAAAATCAAGTACAAACAGATCCACTCTTATAGTTGCTTTGATATAATTAAGGTATTGCAGGATATGAGGGAAATGTGAGATCCAAAAAATGCAGCCATAACACGGGAACATCTTTCGACTGGCAACCCAACAGTTGACAGCAAACTTACAGCCTACGAAAACTAAGTACTTGCTGTGATTGGTCTTGAGTCCAGTGCAGGCATCAATGGGTTGGATAGTTTGGGGCTGGTAAGTGCAAAATACTTTGAGCAGTAATTTTGCATGCCCATCAATCTTGGTTAGGAAATCTGTGATTATTATTATTATTTTTTATTTCAGAACTATGAGAACGGAGAGCATGACTTAATGTTTCAGCTGCAAGTAACAATCTTCACAGTACACTGAAAATGTTATAATTTCCAAAACTGTACAAAACCCTCTTAAGAGCATTCAAGTGGTGGAAGATCATAATTTTATATTTGAATGAAATAGTGTTATTTTTTTAGGTTACTTAGGAATACATTTTCCTCTTTAAAAAAAATTAACTCGACAAGATTTCCAATAATGGCATTTTAAGGTGAACATTTGCATGTTTTTACTCATTGTAAACCGTGAAAACCTACAAAAAATTTGATAAAATAATTCACATGGAATCTATATGTCACGGATTATGGCTTGTGAAGTATATAACAACCTGATAAACATACTTTTATGTTTAAGAAAATATAGCTAAAAGTAGCATAAAAGTTTCTTAATATTATTTTTACATGCAAAGTAAAGTGACTTCCTTGTTGGTCACTTTCACGTTTAAAATTTAGAATAACACAATGCAATGTAGGCTACTTGATAATTTTTAACTTGCGTAGTTTGGGGTACATAAAAATTATATGAAGACTGTAGCATTGTAGCGGAATTCAGTTAGTTATTCTAACTGTTTAATTACTATTTACTCATAAAAATGTTCTCTGCAAAAAAATTCACTAACCTGAGTGTGTGCCCGTTTCACGACACAATTTATTACTAAACAAGCAAAGGCATGTATCGTATCACTCAAGCGGGTCGCCAACGGCAACGGGCCTGATAAAGCCAAGTATCCTTGTTACCCCCACACCCACAGTCGCAACACATGCTACTAATGGCAGATCAAACAGGGCACTCAAGGTACTACACTACTTTCAGGAATACTCTCATGTAGGCGAAAGACAGTGATTTAATTAATGACCAT
>PNEQ01054389.1:0-20917 GCA_003012365.1 Medauroidea extradentata
GGACAAACTTAAGACTGCTTTTCGCATGGACAGCTATAGCTACTTATCCTTCTGCAGAATTAGTTCAACTAGCCGCTTGGACATTCTAACACTTGATGACTGAAGTACCAATCTTGTGTACAAAGAGGTTTTTCAATTAAAGTAAATATTATCAGTTACGAATAATACTCGCGAGCAAAGCCGCGGGGGACTGCTAGTGCGATATAAAGTTTTTCTTTACGGTATTCATACTGTCACTCGTTCATAAAACTAAAAATATTTCTTGCAAATCTTACTCAAGCATATATCCAATTCAGAGCAGCAAGAAAGTATGCACTGCATGTGTAATAAATTATAGTTACTCTTGCAACATGACAGACTACCATGACTGGATTTAGTTGTTTTTTTAACTCCATTGTCTGTCAAAGACAACTACATATAATAGGAAAACATAAATATGCCTAAGCCGAGTAAACTCTAGTCAGCAGGATACACGCATAGCATAAAACAAAACAAAGTAGTTTTCCAGACACGAGCAGAAAACATCGTAACGTACTACCATAGTCCCAAAACTAATTACTTTTATCTTACAAATGTACGTGAATAATTATTGATCATATCAGCCTGGATGTATTCCGAAGGAGTTCTTGTGTTGTCAGCAGCATGAAGCAAAATCAACACGTATCTTCATCTTTGAAGTAACAGCTGCGTCATTACACGCAGACTCACTGTGACATTGATGTTATTATGAATTCATGTTATTCTCGTATGTTTTTACACACTCAATGTATTATGTATTTGCCTTTGTCCCTGCGTTTTATTTCTCATTTGTCGCACTTCACTTAGCAGTACTGGTTTTATTCAATGACGGTTTCCCATTAGTATTTATTCGATGACAGTTTTCCCTTAGTATCTACCGTTAAAAATATTTCATTCGAAAATATTATTTATATCATGTTCAGTTTGTTACTTCATGCAGTGTTTTCAATTCCAGGATATTGACAGCCATACCAGAAATAAATGAACTTACGGAATGAGTCTGGATAATTTATTATTTGTGTATTAAAATTATATATGTTCATGTTCAACACAGTTATCCAGCAACATATTGTGCACATTTAAAAAAGATATAATTTCAATCCATTTTCTTTGCAAGAATAGTAAAATGGTTACGAATGTTTTATTGCTCGACAAACCTAAGTGTGTCCTCGGGAAATATGTCAACTACAGACGTACTCCCCTTCTGACATACCTTACCCTCCTACTCTTCTTTGTCCCACTACACCCTACCAGCCAATAGCGAGCAAGTAGCGTGGCTGTCGCGATAAGCACTTCGTACAGTCTCGGCAGCCAGAAAGTGACAACCAGTGTGTAGTTAGTTGTTTTCCAGGTTGTGTCGTTTTGCACCGCGCATCTACTAGGTATAGGCATATATAGAGACCTGAAAAATTCTCCTTTTATTTTGGCCCCGAGCTATAATTCCAGCAACTGTAAGTTCGTGCCACTTTCGCAATTGGCCCGTGACTTATTTGACACTTCCTGGAAGTCGCTTAGCCAATAGTACAGAAGCAACCAAATACAGGCCCATATCACTGCGTCATAGAGCAGCCAGTGAGAAGATAATGCCTGCTTGAATACACACATGTTCATGGAGGCTAGTCTACCGGCCAGTAAACCTGAGAATTTTTCCGGTCTCTAGGTATATAACTGCACAGGCCTATTAGACCTACTACATATGGTCGGTTACAATATGCGTGGAGTGTACGGGGAGGGCACCAAGATATTCCCCTCCACTGCTTACACACGGCGACCTCGAAACAATAGCGCTCTTACCTCCCCTACCCGGGGCTACACTAGGTTTGTAGAGCAGTGGTAACACACGGCTGCTTGAACCAGAACATTTTATAAGCGTACGTTTACCCAGGGCAAAGAAACTTTATTCTTATCACTAGTATTTGTGACTACGTGAAACTACTTGCTTGTGCTTACTTTATTGTTTAGGAACCTAAGACATCGGATGCGTAGTCGTTCCGTGAAGGTAAATACGGTGTAATTCTGTGGTGTTCATGTGAAGGGATATAACTCGCAAAACGAGAAAATTGTGTTATGTATGGGAGCACATTATACATGTTATTTTCTACGTTTGGGTAAAAGGCTCCTATAACTCAAATGGTAATGAGAACGTAAAAAATTAAATTTGGTTGGATGTTTGCATGTTCCTTTACACTAAATATGTCTTCAAGTTTTCTTTTTAGATTTACTCAAACTTTTCTTTTTTTTTTTTTTTTGCCCAGTCATCACAGAATACTTTCCCATTGTTATAAAAACAATATTCATTGCGTTTACGCATAAATAAGGGCAAATGTAGATAAGGGAAATCACGTAAGGATTGTAGTTTAATGGCGCCACTTACCTGCGTGTTGGGTGCTCAGAAACGACGGAGCTATAAGGGCGACCTAGAGGCGTGCATCAAATTCCACCAAGTCCTGAACAAGCGTGCAATATTCCCGCCGATCCATTGTTACCATGGGAATTTCAAGTGGTAACCATAAAACTTAATAGGTGTAAAGTCTATAGCAAAGTTTGGTGCACTTTTCTATCTGAATTTCACATACATAATGTTAGTACATTTTTAAGTACTACAGTCTGAAAATGCCGTTTATAGCTACGTTAAAGGGCTTAGAACAGTGTTTTTTAATATTCACGGTGTCCTAACAATAAAATGTCGTCATTGTCGGAAGTGTGTTTTAATTTCGTACGTTGGCACGATGGACAGAACGGGACAGACTTAAAGTTGGAGTCCGCACAGGAAGCCGAGAGGTACGCAGATCTTCGGCCGTTACTAAGTTATTCGAAAACTGCTTATCGCACATGAGTGATATACGCTTAGGAATTTCATTTAAAGAGCTATACACGTTTGTATACCCATTTAAAGTTCACCACTACCCATTAAAGCATATTTTTTAGCGGCCTAAATGGCGAAAATGGGATTTTTTATGGTGTTCTTTTATGAATATTAATCTTGGCGAAGAATCTTTTAAAAATCACAGGCGTGTACAGTACACCATTGTATTTAATATGACGTCATAACATTATAGGGCCACCACAGAATGTGTCATAGAGGTGAGTTGTCGGCGAGAAGACTATATGGCAGTTCAGTGACTTGCTCATAGAGGCCAGGGTGAGGCGTAATGTGCATGCTTTGTCGCCCTTACCGCGTCTTCATGTCTAGGCCTCGAACGCGCAAAGTACGTTCGCCCAGACAACACCTTCACGGGAACTAAGACAATGTTATTGCATTTTGAGTTTTCAAGCCATGACGCTTTTTTTAAGTATTATCATAATTTAATCTTCGACAAAGCCTAGTATTTATTTTTATAAACTGCTTGACATAAATAACAATTTAATATTTCATTACTTTGTCAAGAAGAATCGTTGCAGGATGGTTAAAGGTTAACTTTCAAGAATTCTCTTGCAATGAATATGCATGACAAATCAATGAAAATTCCCATTATTATTTACGTAAAGCCGTTTACCGACAATATATCTCACGCTTTGTCGAAGAGAAAATTTTGATAATTCAATTTGAATTATTATCATGGCACAAAATCTGACAAAACAATAAAATTGTCTAACACTTCCCCTTAAAAAGAATTACTTTCCAAAGGGCAAGATGCACATCAACTAGGAACAAGAGACGTAGGTTCGTTAATATATTTCAGGTACGTGGACATGGCCACACATACCGTCTTAAGTGGCTTCATACAGCGCGTCGGTAGAGTATTCGCCCGGTATCCCTGGCGGCGCGCGAGCTATGCCCTGAATGTTGGCAGAGATGACGGAATTCTAGTGGTCGGGCGACGGTACCAGGAAGGGGGCAGATTCTTGCTTGCAGCATTCTCTGGCCCGAAGTTCACAGCTCAGTCCAACCCGACCACCCATCGCACCATTCTGTTGTCTTAACCCTTCTAAGGTACCGCGGTTGTCACTGTGGCTAGAGTGCTCGCCTCCCACCAAAGCGAGCCGGGTTCGACTCCCGGTCCCCGGATTTTCGCGTATGAGAATCGTGCCGGACGATGCCGCTGGTAGACGGGGTTTTCTCGAGTATCTCTCGTCTCCCCCACCCCTTCATTCCTTCTGCTGCTCCGTGTTATTATCACATCACCCCTCACCAGCGTTAACGACCTACTGCTGACCCAAATTCTTCACTCATCCATTCTGCGTTTCACGCCTGCTTGTAGTATGAGGGGCTTAAGGGCTTGTTCCCAAGTTTTTTTTTTTTTTCAGACTGGTGCCAATAACTCAAATATTTTTTAACCAAATGTTTTGAAAAAGTTTGAGTCAATGTATTATCACACGATGCACAATACTGTGGACGCGTTTTTGTAAATAATGTACCATTCACCAGCAAAAAAAAAAAATAATAATAATTTCCTTCATTTTTTCTTATTTTCACGACGAAAAACCTGGTACTTTGGGTAATGAACTCTAAAAAACCGTTCAGTATAATTCTACAAAAAAAAAATCAGCTACAATTTATAACGTAAAAGTGTCAAAACTGTGCAGCGAAATTTTGATATGAGTATTAGGTAGCAATAAAAAAAATATTTTCTAAATCACTGCAAAACTCCGTAACAAGGCCTTAAGGGGTATTGATCCCTTCCACCACTTTCTTCTCTATAACTTCTGTTCCAGTAGATGAACCAAAATATTTGTCACGACGGGGCATTGATACAAACTTAATAGATTTTCTGAAATTGTTGGAACCATAATATATTCTTTATTTTGGAATGGGAAACAGCTGTCAAGGAAAAATTGCTTTATTTACGGAAGTGACTAGGGAGGTGATAAAAAGAACAAAAACAATGCCGCGACAATTCCAAAAAGTGAAAGAAACAATAAACTATGCCTTGTCGATGTGAAAAAAGTAAAACAATATTTCCATTCACTGATTTTTTTAGAAAAGCCGACGTAAATCTGAAGTGAGAGGGATCAATTCCCCTTAAGGGGGTTTTGAAAACTCACCCGCTTGAGCAAGGGTAGGTTATCCCAGTCACGTGATCAAGTTTTGTCGATTGTCGTGTACTTGAAGGATGCCTGTAATGATTTTCAAGATTTTAAGATGGCGGAAAACAAGCAGAAGCATATCACATTTTCTACATAAACATTTTCGGGTATATGCTACATCTGTAGTGAATACTTTATACGCTGTTTTATTTATGTTTAAATCAGAGATTCGTTCTTGCTCCTTCGATGTTCTTAAGACAGTGCATTCAGTTTCACTTTTTATGTGGTTTCGGTTGTGTTTTCTGTTTACGTATCTTTTTCTCGTCGAATGGAGAACTTCGTCTTCTTGTAACCGCCTCTTAAACTTGCTCGAGAGCAGGATGGGTGAGAAGTTGATCGAGTGGCTGTCAAGAGAAATTTCGGACACGGCTAAATTTCAGACGGGTTAAATTTCGAACACCATGAACATGAAATTCTGGCTGACCTACACTACACTCGTGAATTTTCAAAATCTTGCTTACACTGAAAAAATTGTATAGTTGCAGGAACCATACTTCTGTTAAAATAGGGACAACAATACAGTTTGGATGTTGGTAATACTCTGGACATCAACAATCTGTTTTGTAGAAGTTGTAAAGGCAACAAGTCTCTCTGTTTCTTCTACAAAACAGATTGTTGAAGGAACTGTCCAGAATAGTACCAACAGCCATAACAGTTTTGCTGTCCCTATTTTATCAGAAGTATTTTCCTACAACTATACTCTTTTTTTCAGTGTAGAGAGGGAAGACGTTCTGGCCAAGAGGCACGCCAGACGCAAAACAAGGCAGGATGATGGTACAGGTTAATAATAATGCAGAGGTGAAATTATGTGTCGGCTTATTTTATAGAACGAATTTCGATGCTTATTGGCTGCCCGTGGCTGTTGATACCAGCTATATGTCTGTTTGGCTCCTGCATGTGACGGCAGGTTTCCTATTGGCCTGGTCGCCGGCTAGCAGGGCAGCCACCTTACACTGATAGGCGGTAAGCGTTTCCGCCATGTTGCTGGCCAGCGAAACCGTTTTTCTGGCGTGTGTGACTGAGTTGGCCGTCTAATCTGTTATTAAACTTCTGCATTCTTAAATATTCCGTGATGATGGCATTTCCGTCTCTGGTCCACTCGAAGACACATGATTAGGAACCTGTGTAATTCGCATTATTATTTCGTGAAAATCTAGACTGCCACATACTATAGCACAATCTGTGATTCCACTGGCCATGATCGTCTATGTAATTTACTCCACAGGCCGACTCATGGGAGAATTATTTTCATATTACCCTTAAAGTTGCAATTATTAAACAGTAGCATTCTCCTCAGCAAACCACGATAATGTCGGCCGAAGATAGACTTCGAACGAGACTACAGACGTTTAGAATATAGTTTTCTGATAGAAAATGACGCTAATATTACTAAAAGTTAGTATAGACGATGGTATATCGTCATAACGTTTTGTGCCAACAAACCCTTAACCTTATAGTTTCTTGCAACATGCAAGATTGGCTGATGTACGTCTGACTCAACTTAGCTGTCTGAAGACCAATAACTGGCATCAAATGTTACAACCGCAGGATTCTCATTGGCTCAGCCAAATAGGGTAACAGGTCTACGTACAAGCGAAAGCCAGCAATCCTCTGGTGAGCTGAACGTGTGTTTAAACCCAGCAAACAGTCAAGTTTTCCCGCGATAAACTGTTATCTCTAACGATAAGTTATTTTGTATGTATTTACAGAATATACTCTCAGTCTTTGTTGCGGTACACGGAAGAAACGAAATTGTGTAGGCTAGGATTAGTATTCCTGAGTAGGGACGGGAAAATGTCGCGAATTGAATGACTTACATGCTAGACTCAACTATACTGTGCACACGCAAACCCCTACCGTTTGTCAACTAGCCGCTACTCAGTGGAACAACAGGCAATGAACGAATAGACGGGGCTTGGGTATGCATTGTACAATGGATTCTAGCATGCAGGTCATTGAATTCGCGAAATTTACCTGTCCCTACATCCTGAGTAGGGACGTCTATTTTTAGAGAAGATATTTCTGCAGCAATTTGTTCCAGTGCCTCATATGCGCACCTACAGCTCTGTTTCATTGTCGATGATTGGCTGTTTTTTAACTCTTGCGTGTTTTACGGGCAAATCACAGACGTGTGTTATCGTAGTAACCTTATTCTGACTTGCACAGTCAAACGGGAAACGTTTTTCTCAAAGATACGCTGCCAATAACAATGAAGTAAGGGGTTGAAACAAGTTGGTGAAGAAATTTTTTCGCGAAAATCAGGAGTCTCTACTTATGACTAGAGCCAGTGATTTTTGATGAAAAGAATTCTGCAAACATTTCTTTCAATGCCTTATCTGCACGTCTGTTTTTGTGCTTCACGGTCACTGATTGGGTGTTTCTAAGTATCGGCGTCTCGGGAACCTACCCATGAATTACAAACGTGTGGTGTCGCTGTAACATTGTTCTGGTTGGTACAGTCAAATGAACCACGCCTCTGCCCTATTATATTCTGCCAATAAGCACGTACCAGAGTTGCAGGTGTACTCGTAAGGCATTGAAACAAGTTGTTGCGAAATTATTTTCACCAAACATCACTTGCTCTACTCAAGACTAGAGACCTGAATAATTCGCGGGTTCACCGACCTGTAGGCTAGGCTGCAAAAATATTTGTCAACTGAAGCAGATAGCAGGCGCTTATTAGCTGCTTACTTTTGACCCGATTCCGTTTTGAAATTTAATGCTGTGTATATGCCCGTTAACAAAATAATACTCTACTTACATATGATTTTCTGTTTTTCGTTTAGTTTTCTTTGACAGTCATTTATTTCGCAATGGAGCATGTCCAAGCAACTAAATCCAGTCATACTCTCCCATTGCACAGTTCTTTCAAAGACCATATTTGCAGTTAACGACTACTCATTCATATAGTTTTATGACTATATTATGTTACAGAAGCATCGGTGTATTGGATCCGTTTATAAAATCCAAGTCTTTATAAAATTATTTAAGTAATTTTTTCGTTCAAATGTAGAGTCATCGATTTTATTTAACTGCTAATTTATAAATAAATGCATTTAATTAATAGTAATGAGTAATCAATTCTTAAAACCGAAAGCAACAGTGTTTTAAAAAGAAGTTTTAAAAATCGCAGTAATCTTGCTGCCTCATCTTGTTCTCTAGCTGAATTACTTTGTTAGCACATCAGCATAACAGATCATGTATCTTGCTGGGACACTAAAATACTTGTATTATGTTTTTATTCAGGCGAGTTACTCCCGCTAAAGAGATAAATAATTCACGCTGATGTGAGTCATAAATGTAAAAAAAGGTTAATTGCGGGTTGAGTTTACGACATTTCCCTGGATTATATTGTTGAACACTTCATGCTTAGTTGTTAATGTGAATTACCATATAAAACACGCTGCAAGGCTATTATCTGTGAAGCATGAGGTCGGAGAAACATAATAGAGGACGATAATTTCTAAAAATGAATGCTCCATAAACTTGATTGTAATTAAATTCCTGATGCCTTAATAGCCGTTGATGCGATCAAACGTGGCCGCTTGCAATCTGCAGCATATATTACCGTTGGCGCGTAAAACAGGCGATAATGTTTTTATGGACGTTGACGTATGCAAATAAAATATCCAGGACGGAGGAGCAAATTGTTTATTAGACCGTGGATCGAGTGGTCATACATACAAGGAATTGGGGGGAAGTAGACGATATGAGCTGTCTAATCATAACACGTCACGGGAACAAGCACGAGGGTTTGACTTTTAATATAACCTCCCTCTGATCAACGACAGAGGTGAACGTAAATTTCCACCGGTGGTAAAACTTTAACGACCGATTCCAGTCCGCGGAGAATTTTCAACGCCTCATTTCAGCAAAGGTCGCGTGGGAGTTTTTACGTTCTTACAGCGAGATGTTCTTAAAATTTTCCGCTAGTGACCCAGAAAAAAAAGTGTGAGTATTGGAGCTACACCTGCTGTGCACGGCATGAAGGGAGGCATTTTCCGCACAGATGTCTGAAATGCTAAGGACGACATAGCATGGGCATCGCCCCTCACCATAGCCTCTACGTTCAAGTCATTCATCGCTTTGCTTGATTAACGTGTTAAGTCTGAAACTACACTGTAAAAGTAGTTTGTAAATTTGCTACACGTGCGTATAGGAGCGTTAAGACAGTAGGTATGTTAGAATTGTTTCCCAGACATCCATGGTAGCAAGTCCCTGTCTTATAGCGGACAGATCACTGTAAAAAAAAACTTCCTACAATTTTTAGGAAGTAGGCCTAATTAACCTAAACACAGTATAGGACAGTTACCATACTTCCGCCTTGTAAATATGCAAACTTTTACAATTGTTACAATACGAGTCTGGTAACTTCAGTATACATTTGACTGTTTTATAAAAAAAGTTTAGGATGTCTGGGAAACAATTATACCATACCTACTTTCTTAGCGCTCCTATACGCGTATGTCAAATTTACAAAGTATTTTTACAGTGTAGTTTCAGACGTAACACGTCAATCAAGCAAAGTGACGAATTCGAACACAAATACCCTTGACACTTTTGGGTCAACGTTTAAATCCAATCTTGAACAGAGTGACAATGGATAACATAAAAAGTGTATAAAACCGGGCTAAACATTGTAATGATGGCACATGAAAGAAACAGTATCTTCAACCGTTCTTTAATAATTCTGTTTTGCAGAAGTCTATACGTACACATTTTCGAAAATCCGCGTTTAATTATTACTAAACTGACTTTACCTAAAGATTGGTTCAATTAATTTTCTTCATAGAATGTCAGAAATATTTTTAAGTATTCTTATTTTGTATAAGTGGAACGGCGAAATGTAATTTAAAGAACCCGTTAAGAACATTCCAAGTAACATTTTTGCTCGTTGCTGTATTGCCTAACACCAAACTACTTTGTACAGAAAAAATAATAAACTTTAAATTATGACAGTCAGATAGCAGATAGCTTCATAGCAGATGGTTTATCTAATAAACGCCGTTAATAATTTCCTCCCTTGACTTAAATTAACTGCACAAAGAGATAATAAAAAACCACGTAATTTATAGGTTTTGAGAGTCTATCAATCAACTAAAAGACTATTAGTTAGTTCTATGAGGACGTTAAATTTATAGGAAAAATATGTAAGTTACAATTAATAACAGGAAAGTTTTTTAGAATATACGTCATTCTTCCGAAAACGGAAGCGAAGAGTATTTGAATCACAAATTGTTTAACCATCGCACAAAATAATCTTCCAACAAACTTTTACGTGAAACGTATATTGACGCCCGCGGCGTACGGTGAGTAGTTGCAAGGTAGGCTGATATTTGCTCAGTACTGTACAGTCTTGATGCACGCTGCAGGAACCAGTAAGTACAGTTAAGTTTCATTCCACTACATGTTAGAAAGAAATTGTGTTTTCTAATGGGAAATCATAGTAAAATTAATTTTATCTAGGCGTGGTAAAGGGAGATGTCATTTAATTTAATTTTAAAGTGAAAAGTACACTAATTTTGTCGTTAAAACTATCAACTTTACGTTACTTAAAGTTGAGGGAAGCTCTGTGATTGGTCAGCTTACACGTCTTACCGATATTAGCGCTCAAGCGGCAGAAATTTTCCCTGTGACAAACTTTTAACATTGATCTTTCAAAGCTGGTGTATAATTAACCTTAGACAGTGGAGCCAAGTCAAATCGAATGTTATTGAGCTCATCAGTAGAGACTGAAAAAATTCGCGGTTTCACTGGGCCGTAGGCTAGCCTCCAAGAATATGTATACTGAAGCATTTAGCAGCTGCTAATTGGTTGCTTGTTGAAACCGTGATACCATGATTGGGCTTACATTTATCTGCTTATAGGTTTTTCACGATAACCTGAGCACTCAGCAGAACTTATAATTGAGGAGTGTTTGTGGGAAACGATATAAGTGCAGGAATTTCACATTTTGAGGTTTTCCATTGAAGGAATTGCATGTCCTGTTGCTAACACCGTAGGAAGTGATATAAGTGCCAATAACGCATTGTTCAGCTCAAACATACGTTTGTAGAATGCACTTAATGTAACTCCATAACTGTTGACATGGAGAATGATACGAGTGCCATCTGAAGTAACATTTTACTAACGTGTTTCTGTTACAGTTCTTTTCACACATACAATCTTGTAAATAAGTGTAACACAGCATTCAAAGAATAGACTTATTTGTTACATGCATTTTTTTTTTCCATTTCCTGAAAAACTCGCTGCTTAGCACTCTGGCTACAATCGATTATTTATTGTCTTATAACCGTACAAGCCTGTAGCAAGTGATAGCACTTCGCATTATTTCCTTATTTACTACTGGCTTGCAGTAGTCAAACGCGGTTCATAACAGCTGCCAGCAAGTCACAGACATGACAATTAAGTATACATAATTGGCGTTCAACGTGACCTGGAATGTATCTGCGAAATTTGCGTACCTCTACTTATGTCGTTTCCCAAAAACATCCTCAATTAGAGCTGACGATTTTTCGCGGAAAGAATTCTGCAACAGTTTGATTGAATGTCTTATGTGTACATATGCAGCCCTGGTCAGTGATTGGCTTTTTTTAACTCTCTGCGTCTAGGGTTCTACCTACAAATCACAGACGTGTGGTGTCGCAGTAACCGTGTTCCTGTTGGCACAGTCAAATGAGCCACGTCTGTGCAATAATTAAAGCCACGATTTTTTGGCGAAAAAATGTTTGCACCATTTGGTTTCCATGACTTATGTTGACATCCGCAACTCTGTTTCATGGTCAGTGATTGGACGTTTTAACTGTCACATGTCTTGAGGTTCTAATGACAAATCACAGACGTATTGCGTCACAATAGCGTCATTGTTATTGGTGCAGTCAAACGAGGGGCCGTGTCTGAGCAAAGACGCGCTGCCAATAGCCGTGACGCAGAGCTGCCGACGTGCACGCGAAACACTGAAACAAAATGATGCAAAAATATTTCCGCGACAAAATCGTGGCTCTAGCATTAATACGTTCTGCCAATAACCTTGAAGAATAGCTTCATATGTGCACATAAAGCATTGAAACAAACTGTTGCAGAATTCTATTCGTGGAAAATCGTGGGATCTACTTAGAATGAATTTAAAATATTTTTTGGGTCAATATATGTTAACTTTTGAGTGTGTTTGAAACGTTAGTATTGGTTTTTAGTTATATGGAAGTCTTCATATTAAAAATAGTGAAGATGGCTGCAAAACAGATTAAAGAATGCTATATGCAGTGCTCTCTCTCTTTATCGTGAATGGCCTATACTTATAATTGGTTCCCCGGTCTCCAGATGGTGCCGAATAAGTCAAGGGCCAATTTCGAACGTGACAATAACACATATTTGTTTAAATTCTAGCTTGTGCCCAACACTCTAAATATAAATTAGTGAATATTTACTGATTCACGCTGACGGACGAATCAGTTTCAACAATTCAAATCAGTGAACATAGTCACTGTTTAATTAGTGAATACTCACTGATTTCCTTTATGAGTGCCAACATCTCACAAGTGAAGCAGTGAATTTTTTTATATTTATTTCAAAGAATAGTTTTCACTTATTGAATCAGTGAAAAAATACTGGAAAATCCGTGGATTTTCACTATTATTATCTTGCCGGATGTTGGCACTCTATCGGAATCAGTTAATACTCACAGATTTCACAGTGGTTTCTCACTGATTTAATTTGTTGAAACTGCTCTATCCATTGGCGTGAATCAGTGAATATTCACTAATTCAGATTTAGAGTGAAAGGAAATCGTGAATACTTTAGGTGTTTACCCATCAGGAGTTAGCTGCGAGGTGAACATATGCACGTATGTTAAACATCAATGTCTGAGAGACTGGCGAGTTGATGAAGAATTAAACAGGTACAGTTGAGAACAAATACAGCTTACCTTGCAACACAGTCACCACGCGCCGCTGATTGACGTGTTCCCATTATCCGAGAAAATCTTATATTAAAGCTGTTGGGAATGAGCACCATAAAACCGAGGAGGAAAGAAAAAAACCACGTGTTTGAGAGAGAAACGGAAATGTCTCGAGAAAACACTCCGACGTCTGGTAACGCCAGCGGAGAGAAATATCTAGCTCATTCTGCGCAGAACAAACTTCAGCCCGTACAGCGACTGCGTTAACACCGACTCGCAATCACCGACTCGTAAAACAAAAGAATATATTTTTTATGATACCTTGTGAAAAAAAAACTACGCAGTAGCTCGAGATGTGCTGATGTTCTCGTGGTCGTTACAAAATAATAAAAGTTTCTTATTTTTCTTTTTGTTTTATTATGTCCCAGCAGATAAATTATACTCAACTAGCAGGCCTGGT
The DNA here is from genome assembly GCA_003012365.1 of Medauroidea extradentata. Classification (NCBI taxonomy): domain Eukaryota; kingdom Metazoa; phylum Arthropoda; class Insecta; order Phasmatodea; family Phasmatidae; genus Medauroidea; species Medauroidea extradentata. The sequence continues at coordinate 13,404 of PNEQ01054389.1, forward strand.
TTTCATCTTGATATTGTGTCATCATACTAAGTTGAAGAAAATTTATACGTCACAAGTTCCAATTTAATATACAATTTCTACTAGCTATATCTTCGCCGAATGCGAGATCGAAGCTTTCTTTGTGAATTTATTTGAATAAAGACATTATTCCTACTGCAATAAATGACAATTTTATTTTGCAGTACAATTATGTGCGTATAAAAATGATTTTTTTCAGGGTCGCAGCATTGTAGTGGTTAGATCACTCGCCCCCCCAACACTATTGATTCCCAGCACGGTCGTTCCCGACTAACGTTAATGTTGACCACTGTATTTTCTCGAGGCACTTCTATAAATTACTTAAATATACCTAAAAATGGCCTATAGCCTTGGTTAAAAGGCAACTCGTCAACCAGTATGGTGTCGGAGTAGTTGTCGATGTCGGTGTTCGAGGTTGTGAGGGACGGATGACAGTAGTGGTTGGAGGTTGAGACGGATGATAAGGAGGAATGATAGAGCGTTAGAAAATTAAAAATGGAATGACAGAGCATGAGAAAACTGACATGGAATTAAAGACCATGATCAGACTATTGTTGAATTTAGTGGAGCACAAGATGGCCAGCCAAATGTGGGGGTTTGGAGTTGGAGCGGAGTAGGATGAAGAATGATAGAGCATGAGAAAATTAGAAGCGGGATAGTTGTTGGGGTAGAAGATGCTGAATTTCACATAAGAAAACTTGTTGGGGGTTCGGTGCCGGGACACAGGATGATAAAGAATGATAGAGTACGAGAAAACTCAGATTAAATTACGAAGCATGAACGTAAAAATCCATAAATTTTCATTCCGTCACTGCCTTCCACTCACCTCATGTCGCCCCTCAGCAACGCTCAAAGACCTCGCTATCAAGCGCTGGAATATCTTCACTCACTCACTTCTTTCACCGAGCCCTCACTTCCATCCAGAAACATCCAGCAGACAAAAAGAACAATCAAGTGTTTTCTTCTATGGTGAGTACTTATTCTTCAAGTTAATGCTCTTTTTATGTCGTTAAATTATGCGCTAGTAAATTTACTGCACATATACAAGGATTCTTATCAAAAACGTACTGCTTTAGTGAATTTAGTACTTTACACTCATATAAATCTGAATTATATTTTAAGTACTCTGTTGGATAGAGAAAACGGGATTCCAAGAAAACAGTAATGTTAGTTTATGACTTCGATTTTAGGTAGTAACAATGATGATATTGGGACTCTAGTTAAAGCTATCCTTAACCAAAGTTGGGGTTATTTATATTGCTATTAAAATAACTAGGCTACTTTAGGATGGCTCTGTAATTGTACCAAGAAAAATGTTTCATATTTTTTACTACTTTAGATATAACTAATATTTAAAAACCGATATTTTAAAACCAAATCGGAAACATTTCTTGATATAGTTTCAAAGGAATCAATGAATAGTGAAGTGCCATTACTTTTGATGTAGTTTACATTTTCGTCACTTTTGTGACTATACTAGTTCTTTTTTTTTTCCCCTTTGCATCAACAAACAACAGTTTCATCGGTACTTTGGCGCGTTTTTTCACGTAGACTACGATTTTGTTTTTGTGATACAACATTTGTCATACTGTCTAACACTTTGTCATTGTTAGGAACAAAAGTAAAAATAGTTTTTTCTTTTCGTTGTCTTTAATACAAATTAGAAATTTTAATATAGGCGTCAGAATTAAAACGTGAACGTTTAGTATGTTGAATTCCAAATAATTGTCTGTTAAAGAAATTTCAGTTTGGTCAAGGGAACAAAAACTTAAGAACAACGATTTAACGTTCATTTACACTTCCGAAAAAGAACTTTCTTAATCAAATTATTGGATTTCGAAAAATAAGACATTCCATATATTTGACAGCGTAGAAGCGATATCAAGCACAAATCCCGAGGACTATAAAGCACGTAAATTTTATTGTAGCCTAACTCGTGGTCGAAGCAGAAAAATGCAATTTAATGAATCTGAAATATGGCAGTCAAAAAAATTACCGATCTAACCAAGCTACCTATAAAACCCTCCCTAGCACTCCTCAAGATTGCACCAAAAATACAAACTGAAACGTACCTTCCAAATATCGACCTAATTACGTAAAGAATAAGTTGTAAATTTACTGTTTACCTTTACCTATGTCCTTAATATTGTGTTCGAAATGTGTTAAACAATGTAAATATCTCTAACCCATATAAATTGCATCTAATCCTGTTTATGAAGCAAGTATATCGTAACTATAAATAAACGTTATTGCAACCGCTAACTATTCTCAGAAATAATATTCCTATTTGCCTCACAAAGTAGTTCTTCTGGCACTACAAAGAGAGTTAAAGTGGAAAAATCAATTTGTCAAGGAAATACTTTAAGTGTTAAAAGATATTTATGAGGAAACACAGGTATTCGTACGTCTTCCTTTTTTTTTCTGCAGTTAGTAGCCTTGAAATCGACCAAGGCCAATCCATGCATTCCAGAATCCCACATTTAACTTGCAGATTGTAATGACTGCTCAGTAAGGAAGTTTATCATTTTCTATTCAAGAAAAATATTTTTGCAATTTTGGACTTTACCGTTGATGACTTTTTCGACAAATTCAAAAGATCTAACGAATATTCTTTGTAAATAATAACATGTCAAGATATAAAAGTATTAATATATTGGCAACGGAGCGAGCGAGATTGTGCAACATTAAACGCTGTAGGGTATTCACATTCCTATGGACTCGGGGTTGATCCCCGGTGCCGGTCATCTTCATTTGTTTCCCATGGTTCCTCTAAAACGCTCCAGGTGAATGCTGGAATGGTTTCTTTAACAAATGCCATGGCCGATTCCTCTCTCAGTTCCTATCCTCATGTAAAGTTTTGCCTCACTGTATCTGATACCGTCACTGTCGACAAAACGTTACCTTACTGTTTTCGGGACGTATTCAAAATATTATTCACAACGATAAAAATTACTGTCAGGTACTTAGTAATTTCTTTCTCATTGTTTATTCATTTGTAAATTTACATATGCTTGCTCTTGCTCATATTTTCCAAGAAAATTTGTTTCCACTAGTGATTATACGTGTTTCAAAAGAAACCTCATTACATGTGCTTCGACTATGAAAAATCCAATTTCTGCATGTATTTAGTTTTTACAAGGGACAAATTCTCTGAACAGTAAAATTATTAATTTGATGAGTCGTCAATACAAAATATATTTTATATAAACATTTATTGGATAAGAGTGTCGTCAGATGAGAACTGAATAGTATTCAATGTATATTGTCGTTGCCAGTGAAAAACCCCCTATGTGTAAAATTAAAAAAAAATTCAGGAAAGTAAAAAAAAAAAAAGATCGCATATTATTTTTAGTTTTTCGGGTATCACAGAACTACATACACATAATTAATTTGTACTAGTCTTAAGTACAATTGTGTACACAAATTTTATGACGAAGTCTCTTTTAATAAAACCGATTACACTTAGTAAGGTTTCACCGGCAACGACGATATGTTAAAACCACGAATATTTTGTCGGCCGAATAGTTGTAAATATACCTCCCTCCCTGACTTGATGGTAACCTTTATCCTCTTTTTATCACCGCCCTTTTCCGGCTTACGGCCAGTAATGTGTACTTTCCCCGGAATGGCTACATCAGTTTCCAAGCTAATTAAGGTCTTTCTTTCAACAGCTATACAAGGTTTTTAAAGCGCTGCTACTCCAGGCACCAGATCCTAAAAAACACCGTAAAAATTAAGCTAATATTCCCAGTATTCTTGCGTTAACGTTTGCTCAAGACAACAAAGTCTAATTAAAACTGACAGTTTGATTACACGCCAAAGACACTCTACAGCCGGTCGTCAAAAACGACTTGCTGGGCGTTTTCGTCCGCTCAGTAAAAACACTTTCGTTGCCACAGTAAAATTGTTTTATTAATATGAGTCACTGAAAAATTTCCTTGCCGCAAAGAAAGTTTTTGTTTAAAAGTTACTGTAATAATAACAAAAATTGGGTTATTAAAGATATAGTTTATTTGAAATCTTTATGGTAAAGATAAATGTGGTATTTTAACACAAACATTATGTTGAAAAAATTATTATATTTTCTACAAAGAAAAAATCCTATTTTTAAAGAAAATTTTTTTAATACAAAGTGGGACAGAAACCATAAGTTTTTCACATTTGTTTTGCTGTAAGCAAAGATTACTTTATCTCAAACTAAATTACTTTGTGGCAAATTACTTTGCAGTGCGTGTATAACATTCAAACTAAATTTTACTGTGGCAAAGCAAGTGTTTTTAATGTGTGATTGTGAAGATTAAAAATACGAAAGATTAAAGCATGAAAGGTGCAAACGACGAGCCTCTGAAGTCGTACTAATGTGAAGACCAATAATCTAACCAAGACCAACTTAACATAATTTGCATATAGGACAATTTCACAGGGCTACTTGGTGTAAGAGAACATCTGTTGATTCCATTAACTGTGTATTTAAATATTTAGCTTGTAATACTTAAATTTCCATAGAATTTCGCCAGGTTTTTAGTTGAGAAGCACAGTACAACATTCAAGCATTGCTGTCTAAAATCACTTCCTTTCCCACAGCAAAATTTCGGTTGTATAGGAACCAACCAGGTTTTTAGTTGAGACGTACAACATTCAATAAGAATGCATTTAAGCATTGCTGTCTAAAATCACTTCCTTTCCCATAGCAAAATTTTGTTTGGATAGGAACCACTGCAAAGGTATTTAGCTCGCGGTAAATACATCTTACCACTTCAAAGCAAACGTGTAGAACTTATGCTTTGCGCCAATTTTTTTCCTTTGGAATGTTTTATTTGTATGTAATGTAAGTTTCTTTGTATGAACGATAGTAAATTTTTCAACACAAAGCTTTAAACACCGCAACTGTCTTCACCACAAAGATTTCATTCTCAACAATGACACAATTTTCGTCATGATTACTTTAACCTATACACGAATACTTTCTTTGCGCAAAGTTACTTTGCTGTTATTTATATTAAAAATAATAATAAAATAAATTTGCAGTAGCAAAGTAATTATTTTTAGAGTGCATGGATAACATAATGAGTTATTTCATTCCCGTGTTGTTTATCGTATTCAGTTATGTGTAGACAATATAAATGCTTGAAAAAGGTAATTAAATTGGAAATTGCGAAACCAATTAGGAGGGGTGTTGCCTATGCAAACTTCGCTCATGGCTAACTGTTATCCGAATACATTTTCGCAAGCCATGTCCTGAGGTAAGAGAAGAGATACCCAGATAAAACAGTCCGTCGAAGTACGCTAGTAATATAATGTCTAATTATAATTGTTACGTGTGTATTTATAAAGAAAACAAAAATTTCATAAAGTATAGCATTTATCGCGAACAAATTTCATGTGCATATAGTTCAAATGTAGACGAAGTAGTCGTTGTTGGAGAAGCGGATAGGGCGCTCGCCTTTCACTATGGCGATTCGGGTAAGATTCCTGACGAATTTTCAGTGGGAGTTATGCCGGATGATGCCGTTGGTCAGCGGGTTTTCTCAGGGCTCTCGTTTCTCCCACTTCTTCAATCCGGAGCTGCTCCATACTTACGTCATTTACCTTTCAAGTGCTAGCTAAATTATGTTGGCTCACCCATCCACACAAACTTACAGGACCAAGTCCAAAAAAAAAAGCGTAACAACTTCAAATTGCTATAAAAGTGGTGGGACGTGAGGCAATTATGAAGAAGCAACTGAATGCAGACCCAATCGTGTGATATCACAATGTCAGAGAGCAGCCAATGAACAGCTGTTGCCTGCTTCAATACGCAGACATTCTTGGAGGCTAACCTACAGGTCAGTGAACACTAATGACGACTGCAGATTATACCAGCTGCAACAAGATGGGACAAGACCTAATTATCACCGTGAGATGCAACATTACCTCAATTGACAACCGCTTCGCCGCCGTATTCCCGGGCGACTGTCGACAATCATGCATTTGGACATTGGCCAACAAGGTCACCCGATCTTTCACTTCGCAATATGTTTGGTTTGGTGACATGTGAAACTCGCTGTGTACGTTCCATCTCTACCATACGGTCCACCACAATCTCGACGCCAATTTAGTTCTGTCTTTGCGTTCATACATGACGACATGCTGCCACTGATTGCTGTTTCGACATTTTAAAAAATATATGTATTTTCCGTTCGAATATTGGTAAGTTTTTGTAATATGATTGAAACCTTCTGAGTTTGTCTTCGAATACACAAGCTGCGTGGTCTTCTACCGTAATCTGGGAGCCGCGATGGACGAATGGTCTGACCATTCGCCTCCCGCCGAGGCGAACCAGGTTCAATTCCCGGCAGGATCAGTCCCCGGATTATCGCAAGTGGAAATCATGCCGGACGATGCCACAGGTGGGTGGGTTTTCTCGGAGATCTTTCTCCCCCATCCCCCCCTCCCTTCATTTCGGCGCCTCAACAATACGCACCTCATTTCACCCCTCACCAGCGTTAAAGACGTCGATGATAACGTTGATCAATATCTCTTATTCAGTCTACCATAATCTATGTCGTTTTCAAAACCGAGTGAAGTTATTTAATTCTTCTTGACGCTATTTGATATTAAAACCAACAAATAAGCATAATACAACGATGTTGCTACATAGTTAAACAATATTATTGTTCATGAATGTTATCAACTTCCCCATGCTGGTTTTGTGATGTTTAACAGAAATTAATAAGTCAGATCTTTTCCTGCCGTCTGCATCGCGTTTGCGTCATTGATTCTAATTTTTTTAACACTTCCACATTTTGAAAACGCGGCTCGTGATTGGTTACTAAAGAACAACAGCACGCACAGCTAACGGAAGAAAATTTATGAGCAAACAGGATGTTAATTCCTGGCATAATACATAGTGTCGCAGTATTAATAATTTTGCTCAGCTACCAACGTGAAACGAAACCTTGATCATATCGTAATACTACCTACAGCGTATGTTCTGTAAACATACATTTATTTCGAGATAATCTCATTTAGACACGTATTTGTTTTGTTTATTTAGGCAATTAACGTTCCTGCAATGCCATATAACGGCAGTGAAATGACGTATTGTTTACATTTTCCCTGCGTCACTTTTGAGCTGCGATAAAATGTCCAATTCCCTTACCTCTGTTTATATTCTTGTGCAAACAATTGTAATTACACTTGTTTGTAGTTTAGTGTATTGGGTTAAGCATCAAGAAGGCAAATGTAAATATTTCCAACGTAAAAAAATGGGGGAGGGGTGAGGGTGCGGGCAAACGGCGTGTACATATAGGGATAAAATAGGGTACTTTCAAGTTAAATGAAAAGAAAAAACTTCGGTGCGGTGCTGTGCGGACGCCAGCAAATGATTCAGCAAAAAAAAATGGTGGAAAAAAGGAGGGAGGAATTGAGGGAACGGGGAAAAAAATTACACATGAGGAATATTGTGAATTGTGAGGTTTTATGAAGAACAAAGGCAGAAATACATATCCTTATGT
>PNEQ01054389.1:21017-60544 GCA_003012365.1 Medauroidea extradentata
TTTTTTTTTTTTTTTTTTTTTTTTTCGAAATGGTAGACGAATATTTAGTTTGAGCTGTCTTGGGCCAACTATGAGAAAATTGGGCTCGTTATTTTGTCTTATAAGTTCTTCTGTAACTTCACACTGTATCCTTTATATATATTATATATACTATACTATATACTTTATACACCATATTCTTTTAGTCGTATATGTGTGATTGTACAATATTCCCTTAGCCCAAGAAGTGATTGTTCTCCGGTAAAAATTAATTATGTTCGAGTTACGAATTTAAATATAAATAATGTATGATTATTGGTATCGTCAAACATATCTAATTAAATTTATCTAATTAAAGTTTCTAAGTGGAAAAACATCGAATTTTCCGTTCTGTCCCCCTACCCCTTTTCTTCCCTGTCTTTCAATTCCCCCAACCTTTTTTTTTTTTTGTAACTATATTTTGCTGAAACATTATCTGGTGCACGAACAACACCATACCAAAGTTTATTTTTTTCTTTTCACTTAACTTACAGGTACCCTATTTTGTCCCTCTACGCCGTTTGCTCGTACCGTTGCCCTTCCCCTACAACTTTTTTTTTTGCAAAAATCTTTGCGTGCACACACATAAGTCACCAAGGTTTCATCACAATGGGATGAATGATATATGAGCGCATATGTCGCAACATTTACATATACAGGATGTATCAGTACAGCGGTTACAAACTTTCAGGAGAGATATAGTACACCCAGACTATGGGAAATCACATAGCAATATGTGGTCGTAAACACTTTACTAAGACACAAAACACAAGAAAGAACACGAACAAGAGGAGAAAACATCTTTATTAATCCGAATACATAAAAAATGCTGGGAAGTCTTTGACTGGTGATGACGATCGATGTCTCTTTATGTTATTTTTTCTTAGTTATTTTTTGCTTTACTAAGAATAGTAAACATGTTTTCTCCTCTTGTTAGTGTCATTTCTTAAAATATAAATATTTATAATGTGTAATTTGTGTTTATAGTTCAGTTGAGACTTTAGGTCTTTAACGGCACACAAGATAAAGAACTGTTGAACTCTTTATAGCTGAAAATTTAGAAATTCTTCTTTGTGAAGATTCATAGCGAAAAATAACTGCATTAAAGAGAGTGGAACCTGACAAAATGTCTTAATGCAATGCCTGAAGTTGGTGCTGCGTAAAATATAGCTTTTAACGTAGAATTTTAATCACGGAATTAGTCAGCATTATTTACTTTTCTCAGTTTGTGCGCTGTTATTTGACAAGAAATAGTTCGGGGTCTTTTCTTTTCAAAGTTGCTTCAAAGGGGTTAAATTGTTCTCGTATAAACTTTACATTATTGAATATTTGAAAAAACTGTAAGCACAGGAAGTTTGGCACATTAACCCCATTCCACACTTGCACATTCACCACTAGTTCACAAACAGTTAATTCACCCCAAAATACTGCCAGCAATCAGGTTTCGTCACAGATACTAGGTGGCACATTTCTCTCAAAAAAAACTTACGCCATGCCATTTCAACACTTAAATATATCTACTCAATAATGTTTACCATAATAAGTGTTAGTCACAATTTTTACTTTTAATACACCAACTTTTGAATGTTTGCGAAGAAGCTTAACTGTTACAGAACAAAATTTCATCTAACAACAAATTCGTGTTTTGTATTTATCATCTGTTGAGTTGTGTTCTAAGAAACTTTGTTGAGTTGTGTGTTGTACAGTAAAACTTTTTTTGTGTGTTTTTCCTCAAAAGAGGTAATAAATGTTGAAAGTTTTGTATTTTCGCCAAACCAAAACTAAGTATTTTTCATGCGTTGTACGGCACATTAAAACAGGTATTTGTACCAATAACACTACAAGGTTTGATCTCAGGCAGTTTTATTTTCTAAATCAATGTGAAATTTAGGAGGGAAATTGCAAACTGTAAAACGAAGGGCTTATTTTAATAGTGGTACAACTCCAATTTTTGAAAGAGAAAAAAAAAAGTTGTATCCACCACCGTGTTAAGAAAGGTTAATTCTACCTTATTTCAAAAGTGGTACATCTCCACGCTGTGAACTTCATTATTTCTGCTATCTCGGAAACAGAATTTTTGACATTTAATTATGTTCAGGTCTCTGTATTTAAAAATTAACTAGACTGGAGTTGAACCACTATTAAAGCAACCCCTTCAAATGTTCCTGTACTGTAAAAAATATGTTTTATAAGGAATAAATAACTATATTTTAGGAGCAATCTCAGTCCATATTTTAACAGGCTGTCAAGTTTTGCCTTCCACAAAATAAATTACTATCATAGAACTAACCACAAAAATAAATGAACCGCATACTGCAGAAAGGCAACATGTCCATTTTTCATGATTTTGCTTAGAGAGAACTTATCCTGGGCTTGTTTCCTATCTACAGTATACAGACAATATTGAAGGCATTGCCAGGCCTCTGCTATCGTGCGGATATATTTACCTTCTGTCCTACGTGATCCGTTGACTAATTCACAACTGAAAAGGTAAATGTGAAAATGTTGGACTTGCCTTTCTGCACTATGTGGTTCTAATATATTTTTGCCTATCATCTGTAGGTTCTGAATTATACTGCATTATTTCTGTTGATTAAGGAGCATTAGTAAACGAAAAAAAGTTGTTGATAGCCATAACGTACAAGTAGAGAACCCTTATTTTTCGCGAAAAGAATTTTGTCTCACTTTGTTCCGGTGCCTTACGTACACATCTGCAGTTCTGCTTCGTGGTCAGTGATAGAATATTTTAAGTCTCGCGAGCCTTGGTAATCTACCGGAAAATCACAGACGTGTGGCGTTGCAGGAACGTTATTGTAATTGGTTCAATCGAATGGGACACTATTCTTCACATAGACACGCTGCCAATAACCATGAAGTATAATTGCATATGTGCGCGTAAGGCACTGAAACAAACTGTTGCATAATTCTTTTCGCGAAAAATAGGTATCCTTACGTATAAGGTAACTCAAGGGAAGATGCAACACGAAAGAAATTTTAAAGCAATTAAGGATTGAATAAATTTGCATAAATATATTGCAGTAGGGTACTGTATTTGTTGGTTGCTGTTATAAGCCAGTAATGAACTTTAAGTTTCTTTAAAAAAAAGTTTTAAAGATAATTAATGAAACATAAAAAAACTTAAATGACTGGCATCTTCCCCCAGGTGGCATCTTCCCCCGAATTACCTTACCGTTGTCTAGTTCGCTACATAACATTCTAATTTTCTGACATTCTTTATTTTTCCCAGTTTATGGTGGCGACTGAACATAATTTAAAAAAAATTATACATTAGAAATATCACAGTAATACATCCGTATCATGTATAGTCTCGTTATTAGGACATTTTTACCGTTGTACACGAATCACACAATTGAAAATGTGATATTGATTGCAGTTAAAACCATCTGACTGATACAGGTTACAGTGTCACTTTTATAAAAGCCATTATTTGTTTATGTTTAGTTATTATACTCATAAATATTTGTTGAGCACATTTTTATAGTGTATTAAAAATGTTTCGTAATGTGATTTCATTTTTCGTATTAATAGTGGTCATAAAACGTTTGTTTATATAACAGAGTGTTAAGTGTGCATTACTGAAGCTATCTTGAGAAATCTTATTGTCGTCTGGCGCAATAACGTTTACACGACATTTGTAAGGGGCTACGGTGGCCGAATGGTCAGACCATTCGCCTCCCACCAATGCGATCCGGATTCGCATGTGGGAATTGTGCCGGACGACGCCGTTGGTCAGCGGGTTACCTCGGGGATCTTCCGTTTCCCCCGCCCTTTCATTCCGGAGCCGCTCCATACTCACCTCATGTCACCCCTCACCAGCGCCAAAGACCTCGATGTTAAGCGCTGACTAAAAATATCTCACTCACTCACGACATTTGTAGTAGCATGGACTTTCTAATTGCACAATTATTCCTCGTTAAACAATTTCTACAGCTATCATTCTTCAACGAAGGGCAATTACGTCTGAAATTAGACTGACATGTTCTTATTTCGTCAATATTAAAAATATTCAAATTTGTGAGTAGTTGCGTATTAATTACTTAACTAAAAGCAATGTTTTGACTGATAAAATTATAAAGAAGGGAATTCGAATGGTAGCTCTTAACCCTACCTGTGTATAAGTTATATTTTTCGTTTACTGGGAACTCATATTTGTCTTTCATTTCTTCTTAGAAATTTATGTGTAGGAGGTTCAAAGGCTTCTTCTTTGAGAACCAGGTAAAAGACGCAGGAAACCCTAGCAAAAGCACAAACAGTTGGAAAATCGTTGAAGTACGAGGCAGAAAGGATGGTTTAAAAGGAACGCTGGTTAAAGAAAACGACGCAACATTCGAGGCATTTAAATTGGATGAAACCATTCGTTAAAAATCCACGTAAAAAATTCTGTGAATTGTAAAGGCTGTTTACTGTGAACTGAACACTGAAGAGAATCAGTGTTTGAAAACAATATATTATGCTCAAATATATATATTATACTAAAAGTATGAATTCGGAAAGAAACTCCAGTAAGTTATTCTTTACGGAAAAATACGCAGAAAATGTAAGAATTGCTTTCCGATAAGTGAATAGTAACAGAGTAATAAACCAAAATAATAAATAAAGATGCCTTTAGTTAATAAGATAAAATAGTGAAATACGTTAGACATCAAATAAATGGCAAGTATTTAGCATGACAGGGATCGTAAAAGTTTTTAATGTGATTCGTAAAAACAACTTTAATTAGGAAACAGAGTTTGCCTGCATTTATTTGCGTGTAATTTTTAACACTGAGCTGTAGGTGATTTGTCAAATGAATTATTATTATTATTATTATTATTATTATTATTATTATTATTATTATTAAGGCACGAACTATTCGAGCAAATAATTTTGCCCCACTTTGTTTCAATGCCATACGTGCACATCTGCAGCTATGATTCATGGTAATAGGTAGGGCCACGATTTTGTCGCGAAAAGATTTTTGCCCCACTTTGTTTCAGTGACTCACGTGCACATCGGCAGTTCTGTTTCAAGGTTATTGGCAGCGTGTCTATGTTCAGACACGTTTCTCATTTTACTGCACCAATCAGAATAAGATTATTGTAAGTCTGTACGTCTATAATTTGCCAAGGCAAGTGAGAGTAAAATCATCCAACCACAGACGATGTAGCAGAGCTGCAGGTGTGCACATGACGCATCGAAACCAAATGTTGCAAAAATCTTTTCGCCATAAAATCGTGGCTCTAGTAATAGGCAGTGAGTCTTTTTTAAATGACGTATCACATTAGATTGCTCCAATCACAATAAGGTTACTACAACACCACACGTCTGTTATATGCAGGTAGAACCCCAAGACTCGTGACAGTTAAAACATACAATCACTGGCTATGAAGCAGAACAGTGGACGAACACGTAAGGCACCGAAACAAAATGGGGCAAAATTCTTCTCGTGAAAAGTTCATTGCCTTAAGTATGATGTATCATTTTAATAGCAGCGGCGTATGGTAGTCGTGTTCCAAGGCATGCAATGTAAGTAGACACCTGTCCTTTACGCACACGCTAGACTTCCAGCGACTATATGTTCGTGACACTTTCGTAATTGGCCGCTGACTTATTTGTTATCTGCTGGAAGTCTCTGAGCCAATAAAACAAATTATACGTTAACGTGCCCCATATCACAGTGTCAGCGAGTAGCTAATGAACAGCTATTGTCTGATTGAGTGCACATATATTCTTGGAGACTATCCTACAGGTCAGTGAACCCGCGAATTATTCCCGTCTCTAAATATAAACTCCGACTATACGCTTTGAGCACGTGGACTCAATGTGCCTACCTGTCATATACAATAAACATATATTGTGCAGACTGAGGTGTATTACTGGACAATACGTTCCTCGCCTCTTGCAAGCTACTGGTTCGAACCTGTACGCACCTCTACCAGTCTAATGGGTCCACAGACAACTCAGTGTTGTGTATAGTCACTGCTTGCACTGTTAAGTTTCCGTGAATTCACGGGTAATTTTACGGAAATTTCTGTTTAGTTAACGGAAACTCTATTTTGTAACACAGTTATACGTAATTATGTTTCATTAATTAAACATATGTAAAACTGCGAGAAGAAATTAAGAAAATAGCTGAAAGCAATATTGTGCCTGTATCCTAAAGAAGTCGCATAAAAAATGCGAGTTTCCATAAGTGGAGCTAGTTGCCTTCCGTAAATTTATAGACACTTCTGGAGAATTTTTTACCAGCGCTTCTTCGTAAAACAACGAAAATTATTTTTAACAGTGCCACCTAATGTTTGTAACAGTTTTTTTTTTTAGCAACTATTGTTTAGCTCTCCTTAGTAACATACAAAATATTCCACTGGCATTCGGTACCACTTGAGATACTTTCATGTACGCCGTTATAAATTTTAACGGAAGTGTACCGTTAACAAACGGAAATAGTGCCCATAAAAATAAAATACGGAAATGTCTACAGTAAATATACACTACGGAATCATACGTAATATGTCCATGAGTCTGCGGACACTTGCACGGAAGAAATCGTAAATTTATGGGTTAGAGAGGTGTAAATATTACGGCCACATTTTAATAACATCACCAGTAAATCTGCAAATCTGTAGGAATACAATTTTAACATTATAGACGTGTAAGTATGGCTCAGTTCCGTGTGATGAAATTGTTTTACGGAAACTTCTGTTGGATTAGAAACTAAGTTTACGTGAATTCACGGAGGTATCCGGAGAAATTTTTACCGTAAATTCCGGAAATCGACGGAGAAAAATTTTTACAACGTAGAACCGCTTGCCTTGCAACACTACCACGATACGCCTCTGTTAAATAGACCAAAAATTTGTTGTTGGAACAATTTCAGGTGAACTAATTTCAAGAAATACTTGCGTGACATCAACAGCAAAAGGCAGTCGCCTGATAGATATGCATTGAGGATTGTATAAGCAAGTAAACTGAGGACATATTAATGCGAGGATTTTGAGTCCTTATTTATTGTAGTGATTCAAAAAGGGAAAAATAGATACACGTGTCTTAGCTTATTTTTCATAGATAATTACTCGACGAAGTATATACGTCAAATCCACACTCATTCTCTGTAAATTGTAATTTAAAAACATAATCACACATTAAAGACATTTTGAATGACGCCTAAAATGTTTTTTTTTTTTTTTTTTTTTTTTTACAAATAAACGACGAGGATTCTGTGTTGTGGTAGACATAAGTAACGGAGTAATTTTATCGTACCGTCAAACTAATTCGGGCATAACTAAAAAAAATGGGAAATTCAGTTACAGTAATTATTTATAAACCCATATTTTATATTTTTAAATGCAGTATGATCAAAGCTCCACTTTTAAAATTGAAAGGTAAATTAACAGTAATTCGATATTTGAAATGCACACTATTTCCTCTGTTCTGCAATAATATTGATACTTACTCATAAGTAACCTTGGTGAGGATTAAGCATACCTAGTGAAAGTGGTTACAAACTTTCAGGGGAGATAGAGTACGCCCTGACGATGGGAAATCACAAAACAGTGCATGGTCGGAAACGCTTTTCTGGCTCCGTAGTGACGACATAGAATACAAGAAAGAAACGACACGAACAAGAGGAGAAAACATTATAATTCTTAATACAGCATAAAACTAAGATAAAAGAACATAAAGAGACATCGATCGTCATCACCAGACAAAGACTTCCCAGCATTTTTTTCTGTATTAAGAATAATAAACATGTTTCCTCCTCTTCTTCGAGTCCTTTTTTTCTTGTGTTTTGTGTCGCAGGAAAGTGTTTCCAACTATGCATTGCTACGTGATTTCCCATAATCTGAGTGTACTCTATCTCTCCTGAAAATTTGTAACCGCTGTACTGATATATCTTGTTTTTAAAATTAAAGAAATAATTCAAGACTGAAACCTGTCCAAACATTAAAACTGTTCTCGTTACAAATAACTCACTCTTAAAAATAGTTTGTATATTTACCACAGGTGCGTATAGAAGCGCTAAGAAAGTACGTATGGTAGAATTGTTTCCCAGACATCCTAAACTTTTTTATAAAACAGTAAAGTGTATTCAGAAGTTACCAGACTTGTATTGTAACAGTTGTAAAAGTTTGAATTTTTACCAGGCGGAAGTATGGAACTGTCCCATAATTAGTTTAGGTTAGTAACTTCCTAAATATTTTAGGAAGTTTTTTACAATGTACATTCGTTTTGCGGTTGTGTTGAATTGAAATTGCGATATCAATTATTTCATTTAAATAACCACATTATTTCCACGAAACTTGAAAAATTGTATCTCAAGAGTTAGTTGGTGGGAACTGCCTTGTGATTACGTGGAAGGGTCATTCAGTACTGGTCAGCTTTAGACACGCGCGCCAGACGATCTCTGGGATACAGAGGTGACCAGATGAAATAACTCCACCAGCCTCGGTCCATTTGGGTGGGAATTCCACAACTTAATAGGTTCCTTCCCTCGTTAACTGGGCTGGTCGGATCGACTGCGGCCGCACGCCTCATAGCCATTAACGAGCCAGAAATGTCTGGTAATGGCCTGCGGTGCGAGTTGGCATGTGTTTCTGATCTTCCCTTTCTGTATCTCTCTCGCCCTCTGATTCTTGTTTCCCTCTCTTTCTCTCTGTCGCTGCGAAACGCACCACAGAACCTCGCTTTGTGCTGTCCCGTCCAGTCGAGCTGTTAGCTTCAGCTGACTAAGGGCCGAAACTATAGACCGCTTTCGAATGACAACCAACTGCCCACCAATGCTTTCTCTATGGGAATAGCAGTTGGTTGTCACTCAAAATAAGTTTATCGATACGGCCCTAAAATACTACTTTAACCAATGTAATGTACCAAAGTAATAGTGAATTTGTAACATTTTACTATGTTAACATTGACCCACTAGGATCACGTAACAACTTCAGTCTCCCTTCCTTCTACGTTGTTGTATCCTATTATATCAGTAGGCCTACTCCTTCATGTTCTTCCCATTTTGTCTTTTCCTTTCATCTGTTGATGTTCCCGATTTCTTATTTATTCTGCCTTGAAAGCTTTCTAAAGTTAGTATTATATTCTTAAACAGGTTTCGTTATGTTATTTTGTAACTTTATCACTTTATTTAAATTCTTAGAATGTAACAACCTTCGCTACGTACTAACTGCTCAACAGTGTTGCAGCGTATTCAGACATTGTTGGCAGTCGCTTGTTCGGAATTCATTACAGCTGTTTTAAATATTGAGAACTGAAATATTGGAATTTGTATTTAAGGTAAGTCACTGTTAAGAAACAAATGTAATTTTTGTAGTCATTTGGATTGTTACAGCCCGTAAAATAATATCTATTTGCTGAAAAGTAATTGGTATTTGTTAATTTTTATTTTAATATGATACTTAACCGACTTCTAAAACTGGTTCCTTATAAACGATTACGTATAATAATGTAAACAGTATATTAAATGAGCATTACATCAACACGTAGCGTAATTAAACGAACCACAGGATTATATGCCAGTTCATTATCAGTGAATTACTCTGTAGTATAAAATACGTATCTGTAAATTATAATACTTTGAATAACAGAGAAATAAAAATGTATGGCAATTTTTATTTTATATATAGTACATATCCGTTAAAATTATAAATTTTAAACTTTTATTATGTTTTCTGGCAACAAATTTGTTGCCAACATTTGTATTTTCTGGACTGCGATCACGACTGGAAGTAGCGTATTTCGTTTTTCTCAGTGTACTCAACCCTTGCGAGTTTGATAAACGTAATCGCTAATCTTAACCAAATAAAGGATGATTCAAAGTATCTGAATTAAATAAAGTCAAACCCGTCATATTAAGCAATGTAAGACGGTCACTGTAACCAAAATTCCCATAGAGAAACAAAACATGTCTGGCCGTACGGTGGTGATTATAAACAATTTTTTATCCCACCACTCATATCTATGAAAACTATTAACTACAACAGCATTCGTTTACTAATCACTAGAGCCATGGTTTATGCCGAAAAGATTTTTGTACCATTTCGTTGCAATGCCTACGCGCACATTTGCAGCTCTGCTATACAAGTTGTTTGTAAGATGTTTAAATTCTCACTTATAGTTGGTCTCGTCTGACAAATAACAGATGGTGGTGTCACAATAACTTCATTCTGATTGGCGCAGTCGAAGGAGAGACATTTCTGAACAAAGACACGCTGCCAATAACCATGAAGCATTGTTGCTTATGTGTACGTAAGGCATTGGTGCAAAAAAAAACATTTTCGCCGCAAATTCGTCGTCATTAGTTTTTGTAAAGTGAGTATAATAAACTGTAATTCGTGGGGGATCATAATTTTATATTTGTAAGTTTTGTAGACGGTACGTGGGAGTAAAGTTACGTCTAGTAAAAGTATTGACCCAGCTATTTTTCCCACAATGGCATTTCTAAGTCAATATTGGTGTGATTTTTTTTTCATGCACTCCGTGAAAACCAAAATGCATAATGAAACTAAATCATTTAAACGGAAGCTACATATCACGGACTAACGGCTTGATGTATAGGAAAACCCAATAGTAGAGCAACGATTTTATGGTGAAAAGATGTTTGCAACATTTGGTTTCGATGCGTCATGTGCACACCTGCAGCTCTGCTACATCGTCTGTGGTTGGGTGATTTTACTCTAACTTCACTGGAAAAAGAGTATAGTTGTAGGTACCATACTTCTGATAAAATAGGGACAACAAAACAGTTTGGTTGTTGTTACTACTCTGGACAGTTCCTTCAACAATCTGTTTGGTGTAAGTAGAGACGTGAAAAATTTGCTGATTCACTGACATATAGGCTAGCTTCCAAGAATATGCGTAAAAACGTGCAGACAGCAGCTATTTATTAGCTGCTCGCTGACACAGTGAAATGAGCCGGTATTCAGTTACAGTTTTATTATTGGCTCAGCTACTTCCAGGAAGTGTCGAGTAAGTCAACGGCCAACTATGAACGTGATACAGACCTATAGTTGCTGGAATTATAGCCTGTGGCTAAAAGAAAACGCGAATTTTTCAGGTCTCTATGTATAAGTTACCATCTGGTTTGTAAAAGCAACAAGGCTCTTAGTTTCTCCTACAAAACAGATTGTTGAAGGAACTGTCCAGAGTAATACTGACAGCCAAACTGTTTTGCTGTCCCTATTTTAACAGTAGCATGGTACCTACAATTATTCTCTTTTTTTCAGTGTGCCTTGGCAAATTATAGACACAATAACCTTATTCTGATTGTTGCAGTCAAATGAGAAACGTGTCTGAACAAAGACACGCTGCCAATAACCTTGAAACAGAACTGACGATGTGCACGTGAGACACTGAAACAAAGTGGGGCAAAAATCTTTTCGCGACAAATTCGTGACCCTACCGATTACAAACTGTTATTGTGTTTTTTAAAAAAATCTTACAATTCGGACGTTTTTTTATATTTTTGCAATTTTTCTCAGAAATAATCATTTTTTCTATTGGCTATTTATATACGTCAAGCCGTGGGTCGCAGGAGCCGTGGTGGTTGAGAAGTCAGACCTCTCGCCTCCCACCAAGGCGATCCGGGTTCGCCTCCCGGCGGGGTCGGTCCCCGGAAATTCGCACGTGGGAATCGTGCCGGACGATGCCGCTGGTCGACGGATTTTCTCAGGGTTCTTCGGTTTCCCACCGCCCATTCATTCCGGCGCTACTCCATACTCACATCATGTCACACCTCACCAGCGCAAAAGACCTCGATGTTAAGGGGCTCGCCTCGTAGCACATGTGTTTGTGTGAGTGAGGTATGGTGCTAAGGGCGATGTCGTATGTGCCATACAACGATGCGTCGTCTCTACGCTTAAGGCGTGCAGTCTTCGCGAAAAAAAAAATTTCCTATTAGACTTTAAGTGGTGACCCTATAGTTTTATTTACGAAATCACTTAACTGAAGTCCAATGCACTACCCAGTGGTTTCACATGTATTCGGTTTTAACCCATTTTGACGTGGCCTAAAAGGGGATTTCTAATACGTGTGTTGTCTTGAAAGTACTTAAGGGCAGTCGTCTGAAGTGTGTGTTCTTTTCGTAGACAAACGGCGTGAACACACGTGTATTAGTTTCGGTGTAAAACGTTTTCTTCAAACACGCTGCAGTGTGATTTTATGGCAACGAGGCGGGCCCCTTAAGCGCTGACCAAAATCTCTCACTCTCTCGTAGCCCGTAACATGAAATTTCAGTGTGAAATATTTCATTGCATTATAATTATTGAATTTTGTGGTGTACATGAAGAAAAAACGTGTAAATATTGACTTCGAAATGACACTATGGGAAGCTCAGTTAGTAATTTTTTTAAGAGAAAAATGTTCTCCAGAATAACGTCTACAAAACTAAAACTATTTCATGCAAAAATGACATTATCATATTTCCCTCTTGAACGCCATTGACCACATAAATTTTGGAATTTTAATATGTTTGTTGCAATGTGAGTTTACAATTAGAATTTATTGGTTTGTGGACATACGCCATTGTTCATGTTTTGCTAATTAAACATGTTTTGAATGATTAAGTACAACAACGTACAAGAAAAAACAAATATAAAACACACAACAATAGAAAAAAAGCAATCCCCAGAAAAATTCTGTCAGGTTTTTTTATGTAATAATTATGTTAGACAACAAAGAATTCTAGAGATAGAATTCGATGTTGTCTAATGAAGTAATTATTTTAAAAATACTAACAGAATTCCTCTTGGATTGTTTTTTTTTTTTTTTTTATTTTCTTGTGTGTTTTATATTTTTATTCCTTGTTCTTTTTTGTACTTATTCATTCAACACAACAGGTTTTATGAGCGAAACATGAACAGCGGCGTACGTCCACAAACCAATAGACACAAATGTTACTAACCTATCACACTGCGATAGTTACGCAATCACGCGCACATGATTTGGTAGTGGTTGTCGCAGTGGTTAAGATGCTTGCTACCCGCCAAGACAATCCGGTTTCGACTCCAGGTGTGACAGACTCAGATGTTCGTAAGTGTAGGAATCGTTCTGGGCGATGTCGATTGTATGCGGATTTTCTCGGGGCTATCTCCAATCCGGCGGCGCTGCATACACAATTCGCCTTGCCGCACAGGAGTGCTGAAAACCTTACTGTTAAGGGGTTCGCCTATCTGGCTGTTCAGCTGCACATTAAGGGGCCTCTCTATCTACACTTGATATGCGTTGCAGCGAGCGGCAATTATTCTTTTTTTGACGAAACTACTAAACGCGCATTATATTTGTATATATACGAAAAGAACACACACTTCACACTATGTCGCTATAGAGTCAAAAATCCCAAACGTTTATTTTAAACATCATTTTCGGGCTTCTAAAAATGGCCAAAAATTGGGTTTTCAGACTACCGTATCTGTAAAAATAACGACAGGAATTCGAAACACACAAGTATAGAAACACGCGTTAGACTTTGAACTATGCTGGCCACATATAAAATAATGTGGTCACCGCTTAGTGTTCCATAGGAAAAATGATAATAATACAGGATTGCACGGCAGCTGAGTGGCTTGCACGGAGAGGCGATAATGCATTACATACGTCGGTTAACGACGACCTTACCGCTCCTGCCTCACACACACACACACACAAACGCAGCCTATCTAGGGAGGACCCTTAAGGGCATGTTCCTGAGTTTTTTCCAGACTGGTGAATATAACGCAAATATATTTTAACCAAATGCTTTTAAAAATTTTGAGTCAATGTACAGCCACACGATGCACAATACAGTGAATGCGTTTTTTTAAATAATGTACCATTTGTTAGCAAAAAGGGGTTGCTTCATTTTTGCTTATTTTCACGACAAAAAACGTGGTACTTTGGGTGATGAAATCTGGGACATTTCTACAAAAAAAATTCAGCTAAAAATTATAAAATGTGAGGGTCAAATTTGTGTGGCAAAATTTTGATACGAGTATTAGGTAGCAATATAAAAATATTTTCGAAATCACAACAAAACACGGTAACAAGCCCTTAATCGTGAGCAGCGTGGTAGTAAATGCTATTGACGTGTGGCGGAAAGAGTATCGCACCATCTTGTGTCGATAACTCACGTGTACTGCAGTGCAGCTCTGTTTCATGTCAATGGATGGATTTTTAAAAGAACTCTATACATATACATCAGGCGCTAGATGCCGCGTTTGATGTCCGAAACCAAGGAAGCGATAAGGTCTAGATCGGCTTGTTCATAAACAACCCTGTCGCCTTTATGCGCGGGGTGAAGTGTTTCGGCGAGCAGTATTTTGATCGTTGGCTCTTTCCTACGTGACCTTGAGTGCGTGGTAAATAAATAAATGTTGAAAACATCAATTGATTTCTACGCTTTTTTCGAAGCCAATAATGGATAAAATACTCTATGACAATCGTAGATAATGGTGTTTGCCAACTTTATAAATAACTATTTATCCAGGAATTCATTACGCGTGATCTCTTGCACCGCAGTTAAATGCACGAGGTTCCGGCGTCAGAGATTGTGCCTCAGAAGGTCGTAACACTGGAAACAATTTTGTTTAAAACGTTGGCTAAAATTATTGTCTAGGATCGGTACTGTTTAATTTTCGCAAATTGGCTTCAAGAAATCTGCAGTTATAGATTAATGATTTTAACGTTGATTATGCACCACGCCCTCTTATGCGGTGACCCTACAATTTATTTACTAAAAGTGCATAATAAAGTCCAGCACATGCTTCTCTGTTTTTGTTTTACGCTTCCGGTTGGGTATTTTTTACCTGGCAGCAGCCTGAAAAAGACGAATGATTATAGCCATTTTGAGGTGCTCCGAAGCCATTTTTATAAACACAGTATGTAAATAAACTATTGTTAATGTTGAATTATTTGCAGTAACTGTTAGTGATATATTTCGAAGGTTAAATGTTTAGTGCTCACTTGATGCCGAACGACCTATACAAGTTAGAGCAAAATTCTTTTTGCCAATAAAACAGTGGCTTTACTCGTAATAAACAAAATTAGTTATAAGTAATTTTGTAGATGCATGAAAAAAATCAACACAGTCCCCTAAAATTTCCTCTGTATAATCAAAACTTCTCGTCGCGAACTTTGAAACTAACGCTCTGAAGCAAGACGGTATCTCCATTAAATTACAGCAAAGTGGAAGGAAACTTGGAGTTTTCCGTTACCGAGGTGAAGTCACGCGAGTGATGTACACGAGCTGTCGTGTTCTTCTTGACAGGGCGACGGAAGATGATGTATTTAATCTTCCAGTTCCTGCTTCCAGCGTAAAGGCTTCTATATGTCCTCAAATCAAGTATTCACTTTGTACTGCAGTGCCCGCGCAGGCCATAACTGAGTCAAATATATCAAAAATACGAGAGAGTTTAAAAACACGGAATAACATGACAAATACGCGACTACGCCATATACGTACTAAAGTCATTTGGGGTAACTTTGTACTGGTCAGGGCAACTTCGCACCACCAGCCTAGTTTAATTTCAATTGAAGTATTTCAGAATTTAAAAATACGGTTGTTCTACACAAATACATTTCTTAATCTTAAAGTTTGCATGGTGATTGAATGTCACATAGACATTATATAAAAGGAAATCTCTGGTACAATGTTACCACAAAATGGTACGAAGCTACCCCAAATGTCTGTACTGGGGCATCAGCATAGATGGTCAAATGCCACAGCGATCCAAGTAAGCAGGTCATAAACAACCGCATAATAACACCACGCAAATCCTGGGCTAAATTGGAGACAAAAATGTAAGTACGACATTTTAAGTGTACTATGTGGCAACACTGCACGAGTACCCTTTTGTGCTACGCGTCCAGGTATTAGTTTATGTATATTACGTCAAGTAAACACAGGCCAATGTTTGGTCTGGTCGGAAATCTAACATGCACCCATAACATGCAGGTCAGAACTGTACTAGTAATATAGTAGGTAATACATATGTGGCACGCAAGAAGGGTTTAGCTACAGTGCTATGTTGCCAGATTGTGTAAGTAAAATGTAATTGTACAAAATATTACCTCATAAAATTTTCGTGTCCAATTTAGCTCATGATTCACTCGGTGTGCTTGTTACATCATTGTTTCTCGACAGCTTGTACATTCTTTAACATTCGGAAAATTTTTTTGTTCAGAAACGTTCCCTCCACAAAAGTAGGCCTATTGGTGAACATACTTTAACACGTTATTTACATTACTTGTGTTATAACTTATAAGTCACATATATGGCTATAGGCTGTTCACTATAATCGGACGACTCAGTAGAACTTGCTATTAATTTAAAATATTTTCTATTGGGCCAATATATGTTAACTTTTGAGAGTATTGAAACATTTACACTGTTTTTCAGTTACACGGAAGTTTTCATAAATAAAGAATTACAGATGGCTGCGAAACGACCGCAAAGAAAACTTTATGCAGTGCTCGCTTTATCCTGAATGCCCTATAACATAGAGTTTTAAAAGAACAGTGATTCCATTTCAGAAGCAAAACTTAGACTAAGCATCAGCCTTCCACTATTTTCGGCACAGAAAAATATAAATAAATTTGCTTCCGTGGTTGTAGATCTTCGCGTCTTTAACTCTCTTTCGTAGAAATCAACAGAGGTATTTAAAACAAATGTTTCGTTCCATATACTTCCTATCAGGCATGTTTGTGGTCTGTAAAGACAATATAACAAATATCTCCCTTTTTTTCCAGATCGTAGTTAGTATGTGTATATACTAGCAAGTACAAAATCTGCGGATTACGGTACTTGGTGTTAAATAAGAAATTCCTACAGCATTAATGGATACATGTTGCCATCGTAACCGTATTTTTACCAACACTGCAAGTCCGTGTTTACGAATAAATTATGGGTTAGGTAAAACTAAACTCTCGGCCATGTAAAAATTATTCAGATGTTTTGACTAATTAAATATTATTTTCTGGGGCCGAAGAGATATTTGAAAACCTTTTACTCAAGCAAAACACTCAGACTCGTGTTTAACCGTGATAAATATTTTGTTTCGTAATTTGTTGCCCATTTAGTGATATTAAGGAGTCGTTCTCTAAACCATATACTTTGTGATTGCTGATTTAAAAAAAGCCAGTTAAGTGATAAGTTATTCCAAACATTAATTAATCGATATTGGTGGCTGCTATTTATTGCTCTGCATAAAATCAACCCACTTACAAATTTTACTATGCTAGGAAAATGTGTGATGCGTCAGTATTTCTTTATGTTAATGGTACACATGTATTGGCATTACATATTTTTATTTTATTTTAAACCTAGCTTAAATCGATAAAACCCGGTGATAAGTGGACCACTTCGATGAAATTCCAGTCTTTTCTGTCAGAAATGAGAAACTGAAGTCAGTGGAATTGTGCTGATTGTTTCGTTGACTAAATGAAACTGATTTAAAAATGACTTACACTTATGCTCAGAGAACTTTCCGGCCTGCTAACTGTTTTTCAGTGAATTCTACAGTTTCATCAGTCAAAAACAAACTCTTAACTGGAGTTTCAGTGGTTAACTTTTCACTGATTGTAACCACTGTTTCGGATTTAAGCTGTGATTTACATCCAGTATGAAAGTCGTGTGCGAAAAAAAAAACCAAATCTATACAATGTAAAGAAAAGCACAAAATTTGTGTTAGTTATTTAAGGGGACTCCCTATATAGGCTGTATTTGTGCGTGTGAGGCAGGAGTGGTAGGTTTCCGTTGACCAACGTCTAAAAGTGCATTATCGCCTCTCCGCGCAAGCTCCTTATCCGGAGTGCAGTGCTTCGCTCTTATCCTTTTCCCTATGGGACTTTAAGCGGTGACCACATTATTTGATTTATGGAGAGCATAGTTCAGAGTCTAGCACTTGTTTCTATAGTTGTGTTTTTCGAATCCGATTGTTGTTTTTTCATATACGGCTGTCTGGAAAAGCCATTTTTTTTTTGGCCATTTTGAGAGGTACGAAATTTATGTTTCTAATAAACGGACAAAATTTTTAAAACTATAGTGATATAGTTTGAAGTGTGTTCTTTTAGTAGATACACAAATATAATGCGCGTTAAATAGTTTGGTCAAAAAAGTTGTTGCCTTAACTCGCTACAACGCATTTGAAGCACGGGTAGGGTAGGGAGGTCCCTTAACTTGGAGTATATGTGTTGTAATGTTCTTGTGGAATTATAATGTGCTTGGATCTAGTGATATTTCTTCCTACTGGCTATCTGATCAGCAATATCTGTCTTAATTACTTGCTGTAGATAGAAGTTATGTCCTGCAGCTCAGACTACTTCACTAATACTGGCGTCTCGTATTAATGTGCGGGTGTCCTAATCCAGTCTGGCTTGTTTACTGCCTCTCCCCGGATGAACAGTTCGATGATACGTGTGCCGCTCCAGTTAGCGCGGTCGATTCAAAATTAAATCAATCGTCCCGTAAACCCGTAATCTGCTTAAAGTTACTGCGCCTTGTTATCTGTGCAACCCGCACGTCACAAATCCTAGGGGCCGGGGGGAAAGCTCCCATCAGACGGCGCGGTAACTTAGCTTCTCTCAGATACTCGGCGTGAAATGTCAGTTAATTAGTACTCCTGCCAGGGTTAACTTCGCCACCTCTCGTCGTGATAGTTACCTGAGCGTGCAGGACCTAACATCGGTCTTGTGGGTCTTGTAGCATAATTAAGGGTGATCAAGTTTGATAAAGTCATAATTTTATATTTTTATGAAATTTTTTTTAGTTTCATAGACGATATATGTGAATGAATTTTACTCTTACGAAACAATTTTAACTCTCGTAGTTTTCTCATAACGGGGTGTCAAAGTCAAAATTTACTTGTTAAACTGCCATTTAAATAGTGAAAACCAAATGACCTACTTAAACAAAACAATTCACTGTGAATTTCCATCTCATGAGCTATGCAATAAAACATTAAAATAACCCACAACATAATATTTTGAATTTAAACAGAATCGCAAAAATATATTTTAAAAAGTAGCAAATTCAGCAAATTTTTAAAGTACAAAATCTGTTCTCAGGATTTTTTCAAATGGTTTATTAAGTAGCCCATAGTATGTCATTTCACTGTGAATTATTTCACGTACGTAAGTAAATTGGTTTTCACTATTTGCATGGCAGCAGAACATACAAATTTTGACTTTGACGCACTCTTATTAGAAAACTACGCCAGCTAAAATTGTTTCGTAAGAAGAAACGGCACTCACAAGTATCGTCTGCAAAACAAACATTATTTCATAAAAATATAAAATTATGACTTTATCGCACTTGAACGGCCATTAGGTAGTTGCATAACTCAGAGCTCTGGCGGCAGCAGGGATAGAGTTTAAGGGGCCTCCCTAGTTAGGCTGCGTTTGTGTGAGGCAGGTGAGTTAAGGTTGTCACTGACCGGCGTATGTAATATATCTCCGCGCTAGCCACTCAGCTGACGTGCAGTGCTTTACTATTATCCATTTCCTATGGGACTTTAAGCGGTGACCACGTTATTTTATTTATCTAGAGCATATTTCAAAGTCTAATGATCGTTTCTATAGTTGTATTTTGAGAATACGGTTGTTATTTTTCCGGAAACGACACTCTGGAGAATCATTTTTGGTCATTTTGAGTGGCAGGAAAACTAAGTTTCTATTAAACGTGCCACACTTTTAAATCTATAGCGACATAGTTTGAAGTTTGCGTTATTTTCGTAGATATACAAATGTAATGTACGTTAAATAGTTTCGTCAAAAAAATCCGTGACTTGCTGATGAAGACCCATTAACATGATGAATTATGTTCGATGGGGCTTCTCAGTCACGTTTTGTGTTACCATTTCCGGACAAGAACCATTTTTCTGCGTCGAGAAGAAGAAAATTATTTCTAATTTAATTGAAGTGCAGGAGCAAAATGAAAATGGCCGTTTAAGAGTGTTTTCAGAGCGTAAATATGCTTTTTACTCACGGTTTTCATGGTATTGAAAAAACTGGCTTGAAATAATTTAGCAATGTGTACGTCATCGAGTTTAATAACAAAGTCAGTAGTGGTGTATATGTAGCTTCAATACGTACTGAGCCACATAGAATATAATTTAACATGTAACGCCATATGCTAGCTGCCACTTTGGCTCTGAGGTTGGCAACGCCATTAAGGCTCCGCGTCATATATTATTTTATATTACTTTTCGCTTTCTTTTTAATCACGAGAAAAATATATTAAATTGGCAACACAGCAAGCGTAAATTCTGTTTGCCTTGTGCTACAAAAAAGCACCGAAGTTGAACTCTTTAAACGTATTTAGCCACAAACAGTCCAGCCCGTTATTATATTCTTAATTTGCTGGCCTTTTTGTGCCCGAAAAAAAGCGGTAAAAGGTTCAAATGCGATGCTTTCACTGTAGTACAAGGTAAATTGAATTCAATCTATAATACCAAATTTCGTATTTTTCTTCTCGGAATTTCATGAAAGCTAAATACAAAATAATCCAATATGTCTACTAAAACCAAGGGTTAGGGGGAATGTGAGATATTTTATTGTATTTTCAGTTTTTCAGCTATAATGCATATTGGAATTGTATTATCGAAATTTTCTCTTCGATAAAGCACAGGTTATATTCTTGTAAACTCTTGACACAAATAGTAACGAAATCTTTCATTCATTTGTCATGCAGAATCATTGCAAGAGATTTATAGGTTAACCTTCGTGAATTTCCTTGCAATGGTTTCGCATGACAAATTAATGAAAGATTCCGGTTTTTATGTATGCAAAGCAGTTTACCAAAAATATATCCTATGCTTTGTCGAAGATAAAATTATGACAATACAGTTTGAATAATTGTTATGTCTTAAATACTGAAAATACAAAGAAATTGTCTTAACACTCCAAATTAAAAGCTTGGCGCCGAGTTTCTACAATGCTGACGATAATTATGGTTTAGAAAATAAACGGTAGGGTCAGGATAAAATGCATTAAGATGGTGGTTTATTAGATAACTAAATAAATTTCGTTTTATTTCATGAATTAGCTAAAACATATATAACTTCTGTTTAGAAAAATTACTTTACATGATCAAGGGACGCAGTTGATGCAGTGACTAGAGAAGTAGTCTCCCATCGAGGTGATCTGGGTTCAATTCCCGGCGGGAGTCGGGCTCCTGATTTTCGCACGTGGAGATAGTGCCGGACGATGCCGCTGGTCGGCGGGTTTTATATATACATTTTTTAAATGACTATTTTTACTATTTGCTTGCATTTTTCAGGGAACTGAAAAAAACTGTCTGAAGGTACCTACGGCAAAAATAAGGGTCACAACGAAATATATAATAGTATCAGCGACTGCATATACCGTTGGCTTACTTCTAAAACCTCGTTAGTTCACTTCAGCTAATTTTACAGGAGAACAAAATAAAATATTCGTAGTCATGCTACACCAGAGGTACAACGTTTTCTATTTTGAGCATAGAAGAAAGCTAACGCATAATAGATGTTGTATATTTAAACATTAGAAGCTCCAACATTTGGCAAATCTGGACTTACGAGGTTATAGAAGTAAGCCAACGATATGTAGGTTTGAAAGGTACTGAGCGACTTCTAATTTAATTTAACGTGTAATTCCGTATCATTGCTTTCCTCGCAAGTGCTCAGGGATAGGCTGCGTCTACCCATCTTACAGCCACGAAGTTTTAACCGGATTTCATTGTTGACAATATATCAATTTAAAGATATATCAGTCCGAAATTGTCTTACGAAGAAAATTATGTTTAAGTCCTGCTATATAATAAATTTTGAGAAGTTATTTAGACGTAATGTTTAATGCCCTATTATAATTTTAAAACTCTTGTTTCACAAAAATTTATGAGATATGTTTTTAATTCCTCCTTTAGCAATATTGCTTACGTCTGTTGAAAGTGTAAAATTCATGATGATATTATTCAGCAAAGTGATTACTTATGTAGACGTTGCTAGTGGCTATATTAACCAGTAACAAGAAAATTTTAACATACATTGTATACACATACCTGCATGTCAAAGCCGAAATTTTAATGTTACGGCAGCGTACACCCAACGTAGACCAACATACATCGTGAAATTAAATGTCATGGGCAACATGACGAAAGTAATAAAATAAATGTTAGCACAGTTCGTTGTTTGTAAAAAAATTACTGAAAAAAATAATTTTATATAGAAATTTAGGCGAACT
This sequence comes from Medauroidea extradentata, assembly GCA_003012365.1. Taxonomy (NCBI): domain Eukaryota; kingdom Metazoa; phylum Arthropoda; class Insecta; order Phasmatodea; family Phasmatidae; genus Medauroidea; species Medauroidea extradentata. The sequence continues at coordinate 43,233 of PNEQ01054389.1, forward strand.
GTATAGTACAGTGAAAAAAAAAAACGAAAACCATTGTTAACGATGATATATATATATATATATATATATATATATATATATATATATATATATATATATATATATACCTCCTCATTACAAAAATAGCAAGTTTGTTGCTACGTCGACTCATTGTGATGTATGTCGGTGACAGTGGCGGATCCAGCATTGCGAGAAGGGGGCGGGCCTTGGCCTTACAAAGCGTGTATACATACACCCCAAGTCAAAAGCGGGGGGTGCGGGGTTCCTCCCCCAAGAAAATTTGATTTTAGAGATGCAAAATTGTGCTTTTTAAGGAGTTTACACAAAAAAATTCAATTAAATAAGTAAGAAGATTTTAAAATAAATTATGTCTTAAAAAGTATATAGTGTTAATAAAAAATTAATTTAAACAAATTAAAAATGTAATTAAATTTGCCCTTAAAAGGGGGGCCCGGGCCACATGCCCCCTCCCCCCTAAATCCGCCACTGGTCGGTTATAAAAAGTATCGACGAGCTGCAATGGCTAGGTGTCGAGTTGCACGATAACAGCTGACAGTAGCTCTTGTATTCCTTAGGCGACTGAATAAAATATCTAAGAGCAGCTTGTTATGTACCGTCGGCGCTCTGTAGTACATCAGGATTGTTAGAGAGTCATGAATTCGTCACATAAAACAACCAAAAGTGACATAAGTGATATTGCAAATGTGATGATTTTATTGAGCACTCAAAGAGACTCGAGATTTTTTTTTTTAAATTACAACAAAGATAATCTTTAAAATATATCTATTAAGAAGTAATTTAACGTTGGTTTTTTGGTCACTTTATGTTGACTTTGTGATGTATACAATTAATGTAAAGTGGTCAACATTAAAATACGTCCTATGCCGTCTTACGATAGAAAATTTTAAACATTCATGCTTAACGTAATAATTAATGTACACTAACCACTGTATTTCATTTAAGTTAAAATATTTGTAGCTACGGGAGTAATTTTAACAATCTAAGTTTAATTCAAATTTTATCAGCCGACAGTCAAATATGAATCACGCAACCTCAACTTTGTCTTTAAAGTCAATCTAGTTCACTGACCCGCTGAAATAAGGCTGTTATCGTTAAAAGTGCTAAAGTATTGTTATTCGCTGTCAAATTATATATATGTGTGTGTAGCCGTTAAAACAGTTTCATCCCGCAACTGCTTACAACTTATGATGCCTTAGCTGGTTCAAGAAATGTATAACACGTGACAGAATAACGTTTTCGCTTAAGTGTGTTACTGAATTGCATGTTATTTCTGTAAAACTTTATTTTAGAATGAAATGTATGACATAGTAGCCTAAACCTAAAATATTACTGCATGGAAGTACGTTCTCCTTACATATATGAGCAGATAAAATTGATAACACATACAGAACTGGCAGGAGAATTTATGACGAAATACAAACGTACACCCAGGAAAAATTATGAGCATAATTAAAATCGGTACGAACTGTGCATACAAATAACACTTGCGGACTAGAAATTCGAAATAATTTTCCTCTGAGCTTTGCAGGTGGTGTTCTCCTCCCGAAAAATCAAAGTACATTTCTACTACGAGCATTCGATATTGTTAATTGAAGTAATTTTCTGTTAATTTAGTCGTCTTTCACCTTTTTTTCAAGAGTAACTAGTACCCCTTAAAGAAATGGAATTTTGCCTTACTAAACTGAGCAAAGTTAATTAAAACAGGAGCTGCGACCAGTATGAAAACGTAATGAAGCAACCCTTAACAGTTGAAAGTTACGAGGGAGAGCCAAACATTGTATTACAAGAATATTTGAAGCTTCAAAAAGAAAACCTTTCATTCACTCCTTATTGTGACTCGATTGAACAAGCAACATAAAAAATATCAAAACTAATAAAATAATTGAATACGCTCTTTTTAGTAAATCGTTTTCTTTCAAGTTTCATTACTACGCTTGTGTGTACTCGTAATACATATTTAATGCATCAACAGTACAGTTGTCAAATTATTTTATTCCTTATATTACGATTAAGCTGAATATTTTTCACCTTACTTGTTCCTGATTGCAGACTGCTAGAAATATGAATGTATGTTCCACAAATTCATTATACATGATTATTTTTCATTTTCTATCTTCCATGATAAAAAAAACATTCTAAATAGTATTGAAATTATTTGAACCATACACAGTGTGAGAAACTGTACCATGTTTCAGCTTGTAAATAGAGGAAATGCTGTGTAATTTTAGTGTATAGGTCTACATGTGACTATTTTCTAATAATGTATAGGAGTGCCACCACTGTTGTATAGGAAACAATTGTACCGTACCAACCTTCTTAACAGTCATGTATACCAGTACATATAATTTTTTTACAATGTTTCCCAGTTTGCTTTTATCTTTGGTTCGCGGTTTCTCTCGATAGAAGGTTAGGTTACGCCAGCAGGAAGATGTTACGGGCGCGGTCTACCGCAATTTTCATCACCATTTTTTTTTTATTTGTACCAGACATTTTTTTTCTTATTTTAGAAACAAAATATGACTAAATTTGGTTTTTGTGAAATTTTTTTATCTCTCATAGTTTTCGCGTAACGGTTTTTTAAAGTCATATTTTTGCATGTTTCCGTTTTAACGACTACACTAAAACCAACTGATATACCAAACTCAAAAAATCACTGTGGATAAAGACATTGCAGGCTACAATGACATGTTCATGAAATTAAATAATAAAGATTATTGTGATTTTAAAAAATTGCTGAAACTGAAAATAAAAATTTAAAAAGTTCAAAATGTTTTTTAAAAAATACAAATAATGTTTATTCTTTAATTTTATGAGCATGTCATTGTAGCCTGCAATGTGTTTATCCACTGTGTTTTTTTTTTTTTTTTTTTTTAGTTTGGTATATCAGTTGGTTTTAGTGTAGTCGTTAAAACGGAAACATGAAAAATATGACACTTTAACAAGCCAATATGCGAAAACTATGAGAGATAAAAAAATTTCATAAGAGCCAAATTTAGTCACATTTTGTGTCTAAAACAAGAAAAAAAATATCTGGTACAAATACAAAATAAAATAATGATGATGAAAATTGCGGTATACCGCGCCCTTAAGGAGTGGGAACGGGAGAAGCGTCACGTGATACAGCTGAACAGGGACTGGACAGCGTAGTTCTAACTTTGGCTGATGGCCGTGCTTGCATGTGTTACGACTTCGTCCAGACACGACATTCCTATACGGCACTCGAGGGACTTGGGGAGTGGACGCCGTACGCTCTTGGGATATCGGTGACTTCCTCTATCTCCGAGTTCTAGCGCTACAGCTGCTGTTCCTTTACTCTGACCTATCTTTTATGCACCGCGGTCTCGCTCTAAAAATACATTCTTTGATGCTACACTCTTTAGTTTTTAATTTGTTTAAATAACTACATTAAATCGGGGTTCCTTTCACCAACTAAATTTTTATTTATCTTTTTTTTTTTTTTTTCGTGCTTTTGTAAACGTAGTTGTGCAGAAAAGCACCCACCTAAAGTTTATTAGAACTGAGATATTAAAGGTTGTGTATCCAAACCTTATATAAACAGTTTATCCCGGCTCTCTTTGTCTTTCCATTAAGGCCTTGTTACGGAGTTTTGCAGTGATTTCGAAAATATTTTTTTTTATCGCTGCACAGTTTTGACACGTATATGTTATAATTTGTAGCTGAATTTTTTTGTAGAATTATACTGAACTGATTTTTAAATTTCATTACCCAAAGTACCACGTTTTTCGTCGTGAAAATAAGCAAAAAGAAAGCAATTTTTTTTTTGCTGGCGAATGGTACATTATTTTAAAAACGCGTCCACAGTATTGTGCATCGTGTGATTGCACATCGACTCAAATTTTTTCAAAACTTTTGGTTAAAAAATATTTGAGTTATTGGCACCAGTCTGAAAAAAAACGTCCTAGTACAGGATGCAGCAATTTCCTTATTTGAAATGTGCGGCATTCAGGCTGTAGATGTCGTAGCGGGGCGGAATTGGTCTTATTCGAGAGGTGTGAGTGTAAAGTTTTGTTCCCCACCGTGATCAGCGCCATCATGCGTTGGAACAGTGAAGAGCATGCGTTTGCCGCCGAGAAGTACTTTTGTTCAATAAGACGGAACAACGGGCCCACACATCCGGGGCATCGATGATTGTTTTGAGTGAAAACTTCCCGGAGCGCCTCTCCTCAATAAGAGGCGATTTGGATAGGCCAGTCCACTCTCCCGATTTGGCCCCTTGTGATTTTTTGAGGGGTTACTTTAAATCCCGCGTTTACGCCGTCCGTCAAAGGAACCTACACGTCCTGAAGGTCAACATCCGGGCGTAAATTGCCAACTTATCCGCTGCTATGCGGGTAAGTGTCGTGAGAAACACCACAAATCGACTTACTCAGTGTTCGGACGATGCTGAGCGTCACCTTCGTGATTTGGTTTTCAAAACTTTATATATGTAAGTACGTTTTAGAAATTTAAATGGAAACTTTCTGATTCATATAATGGGTAGATATAATGCTATATCGCGAAAAAACATGTTTGTACCAACATACCATCGAAAACGCTGTAGTTTCTTGCAGCGTATATGATTAGGTTACATACACTCTAAATCTGAATTAGTGAATATTCACTGATTCACGCTAATGGTTGGGGCAGTTTCAACAATATGAATCAGTGAAAATAGTCACTGTTTAATTAGTGAATATTCACTGATTTAATTAAAGACTGCCAACATCTCACGAGTGTATCAAAGAATAGTCACAGTTTTTCCAGTTGTTTTCAAAAAACATTTTTCACTTATTGAATTAGTAAAAAATTACTGGAAAATCTGTGGACATTCCTAATATACTTGTAGAATGTTGGCATTCTTTATCGGAATCAGTGAATAGTCACCAATTTCACTGTGGTTTCTAACTGATTCATAATGTTGAAACTGCTCCATCCATCGGCGAGAATCAGTGAATATATCACTAATTCAGATTTAGAGTGTACATCTGACACAACGTAGTTGACTTCAGACCAATACCAACCACTAAGTATTACAATACCGGGAATCTCATTGGCTCAGTCAAATAGAGTAACAGCTCCATGTACATGATATTATGATAAGCTTAAAGTACGTCGGAATACAGCAAACAGTCAAGTTTTCCCGCGATAAACCGCCACCTCTAATAATGGGTGCCATGTTAAAAAAGGAAGTTATGTTACCGCATCCTGTATATTTGCTCATCAGTTCCTAGAAACACGATTTTAAGGCGAAAGACATTTTTGTGCCTTTTGATTTCACTGCCTCATGTGAATACCTGTAGGCCTGATTCATTGTCTGTAGGGAATGGAAAATTTCGCGAATTCAATTACCAGTAGGCTAGAATCCATTTTGCTTTGCATACTCAAACCTCGTATATTCGTTCATTGCCTGCTGTTCCACTGAGTAGCAGGAGGTGGACAAATAGTTGTGGCTTCAGTAGGCACGGTACAGTGGATTCTAGCCTACAGGTCATTGAATTCGCAAATTTTTCCAGTCCCTAGACGTCAGTGATTGTTAGAGCCAGTGATTTTTGGTGAAAAGAATTTTGCAATAATTTGTTTCAATGCCTTATGTGAACACCTGTTTCTCTGCTTCATGGTCAGTGAATGGAAGTTTTAAACATTCGGCGTCTCGGAGTCCTACCCGCAAATCACGCCCGTGTGGTGTCGTGGTAACGTTGTTCTGGTTGGTGCAGTCAAATGAGCCAAGCTCCTGCCCTATTATATTCTGCCAATAACCATCAACCAGAGTTTCAGGTGTACACGTAACGCATTGAAACAAGTTGTTGCAGAATTCTTTTCACCAAAAATCACTGGCTCTAGTGATTGTTAGGGCTAGGAATATTTCGCGTATTCAACGACCAATATCCTGTGTATACCGAAGCCCCTACATTTGTACATTACCTGCTACTCATTCAGAGAGCAGACAATGAATGAATAGATGGGGCTGGAGAATGCATAGGACATTGGATTCTAGCATGCAGGTCATTGAACTCGCAGATTTTTCCTAGCCCTAGAGATTGTGTGTTTCAACTCTCCCTTATCACGGGGTTCTGCTGTTAAGTCACAGACATGGAGTCACAATAGCATTATTCTGATTGATACGGAACGTAATTTGGACCTCCTCGTTCTACGTTGTATGAATAGCTCAAAGTAAATTTTTGTGTGGGTTTTTTTTTTCTTTCATAACTATGTCCAAATGTGGATAAAATGTTGTTTTTATATAGGAACTAGCAGTCCCCCGCGGCTTTTCTCGCGAGTATTATTCATAACTGATGGCAATTACTTTAAATGAAAAAACCTCTTTGTACACCAGATTAGTACTTCAATCATCTAATGTTAGAATGACAAAGTTGCAAGTTGAGGTGAGGTAACTCTGCAGCAGGATAAGTAGCTATAGCTGTCCATGCAAAAATCAGTCTTAAGTTTGTCCCTGCCACTAACAGCGACTTCGCCTGGGCCTTATTTATATCACTGCAAAGTTGACGTTGTGGGGTAGTTATAGACTCTTAAATGTAAGATGTTAATCGAACGAAAAACGTCTGATTTGCCCTGTGCATAACCATTGGTGACGGTGCCCTCTATTACATATTTTCAAAACATTTACTTCAAGTTTAGTGCCATTAGAAAGTTTTTGTTGAAAAGGTTTCGCGGAAACGAATTTGGTGCCCCAACCTTGGGATTAGTCAGATAATATATTATGTGAGCTGGTGTTGTCGAGGGACCTAAATGGAAAGTGAGCTGCATAATACATTTTACACCTTTTAAACGACTACTTGCACATTTCACTAATTCGATCTGCTTTGCAGTTTTTGTGTGTCAGAATTGAATATTTCCACGCAGCTTTTAACGGAATTCGAGCACAGAACCTCCCGGAATGTAGACCTGAGCTACAAACTGCGTCACGTAACGTCGAAATAATTCATGAAAACAAAATTAGCTTTAAAAAGAAAATATTCATGTCCTGGGCTCATAGAGATTGTACAATACCGCGTATCGATATGGTTTTGGAGCGTGACCTCCTGTTTAATTTATTTCTCGCTGGTCTTACTTGCTATTCGGATCGTTTGCCTTTTAAGTTCACAAACTTAGTTTTATTTTTAACAATCAAGTTATCTCATAAAATAACTTACATACATATATATATATATATATATATATATATATATATATATATATATATACATATATATATATATTAATACTTATGTAAGCATCGTTCTGACGCAAACAACACCTCAATATCTCTACTGGTTAGATAGATATCATGGGTTGACGGAAAACAAATTTTGTGCTTTTTCACCCATTTGGGTGTAGGATTTCAAAATATTTTAATTTCACATCTTAGACATTTGTATACGCATCCCATTGAACATTGAAGTGCGAATCATGATGGTAGCCCGTTCATTCGAATCAAATTCGATCATATATTAAAAAACACGAATGACCTTTGCGCAGTACTGAAAGTTCGAAATTCGAAAAATCTAAAAACTATTTTGCGATTATGTTTGTAATCATCATCCTGAAACAAAAATTAACTGTAAATCTCGATGGGTTCGATATATATCGAGGATTTATCTAAAACACATTACAGGTCTTTTCACCTCCAAAGAGAGTGAACATCAAAAAAACCTTGAATCACGTTTTAGAATACTTAACTGGTGTCTCTTGGACGTGAAGAACACGACAATAGCCCGTTGGGTTCAAGATATATCAACGATTAATTAAAAACACATTTCATCATTTTTCACCCCATTTCATGTCCTTAGGTGGGGAATTTAGAAAATTCGTGAAATTGCTTTTCAGGTATTTGAGTAAGCATCAATCTTAAACAAAAATTACGTCGCCATATAAAATTCAGTGGAACCATATATCGATTGTGTATGGAAAGTACATTTTACTTTTTTTTAAATATCTTTGAGGCCAAATTCGGATAATTTATTAAATGGTGTATGGGATATTTACAAAAGCATCAATCTAAAGCAAAGAGCACTTCGATATTCGATTGGTTAGATAGATATAGAGAAATAATCGAAAACACATTTCACGTATTTTCACCCCCTTAATTAAAGAATTTCGAAACGTCTTCGAGTCCTGTCATAGATATTTGTATGCGTAAACAATTGAAGTAAAAATATTGACGATAGCCAATTGTGTTTCAGTAATATAGACGATTCATAAATAACACATTTTGCCCGTTTTTTCTGCTTGGGGGTCGAATTTTTAACTCCTAAAACTATTTTTTTTTTTTTTGTATTTACGTAAGCAACATTTTGAAGTGAATACAAACTGTCTATCCCGTAGGGTTCGATAGCTATCGATAGTTAATCGGAAACATATTTAAGGTCTTTTCAACCCCTTAAACATTGAATTTCGAAAAATCCTTAAAATGGCTAATATGCATTTTTATGAGTGCCCTATTAAAGTAAAAATCACAATGATGGGGCGTCGGGTTCGAGCTCTATCGACGTTTCTTCGGGAAAACATTTCACATCTTTTCACCCCAATAATGATCGAATTTCAAAAGATCCGTTCTTATTGGGTGCCTACGGGCCAAGGGGAAGCTTCCCTCAAAATTTCATGGTTCTAGGTCTAGCGGTTTGGGCTGTGCGTTGATGAGTGAGTGAGTGAGTGTGTCAAGACACTTCATTTTATATATTAAGATTGCAGGTGATAATCTCACTCCTCGTACATATACCCATTACTTAGTATGGTGGGTCTGACGTTAATTAATGTAGAACGATTGATTCATTGCTGTTCCAATTGCGTACTTCGTCACCAAATAACACCAAAACTAATTAACACAGTAAGACATTTATCCCAAAAATTCAAAGTAAACTGTTTGCAACACTGTAAAGTATAAGCTCTGTTGAAATAAATATTCATTTGAATTTAAAGTAACGGTAACAAAAAATTGTGTAAGTCATTAAATTAAAAACTGAATCGTTTTTATGGCCAAAACACCATTGCTACCATTGCGAATAGATGTTCTCGCAAAAAAACCTGAACGTAAATTTAAAAAATCATAATTTGCTGGTTATACAAACATATTACATATATACAGTTCAGGAAAGGACTACAAATTAAATTAATTCCAGAACAGTATGTAGTCGTTGTACCTGAGAAATTCGACATATAAAACAAAGGAATAGCAATAAATAACCAAACAAATTAAGGTACGTATCAAAATATGGCGACAAAAAAGAACAAGAGCAGTGATGACTGCACAAAAGACACAAAAAAATACAAATACATGAGTAGAGACACATTGGGCATGTGTGGAATAGTTTTTTTTTTTTACGTATTTACGAACACGCTGCAATTCATTTTAAGCGCGTAGTAGGCGAAGTCCTTAACACGTAATAATAATAACCATGCCATCGCTTTGCTTGTTCTTCTAATAAGTTTTTTCTGAAATCAGGTTTTCCGTCGACCGCAACTGTAGTGTGCACATGCCGAGACAGGGACGGCTAAAGTAAGGCAGATTTTTGAATGGAGCACTTTTTATTTACTGTCCCTATTTTCCGATTTCTTTAGTTTTCTTTGTGCTCATTACAATAAGTGTTATAGCGGCATCACCCACATACCTCGAACATTCCGTTGATTAAGAGTGCGTGGTAGATAAATAAACGCTGAAAACATTTAATTCTACGCCAATATGGATAAAATACTCAATGACAATCCTAGATAATGGTATTTGCCAACTTTATAAGTAAATATTTATCCAGAATTACTAATTCGTTACGCGTGATCTCTTGCGCCGCAGTTAAATACACGAGGTTCCGGCGTCAGATATTGTGCTTCAGAAGTTCGTAACATTGGAAACAATTGTGTTTAAAACGTTGGCTAAAACTATTGTCTAAAATTGCTATTGTTTAATTTTCGCAAATTGGCTTCACGAAACAGTTATATATTAATGCTTTTAGCACTGAATTATGTGCCACGCTCTCTTAAGCCAGATTGGGGAATTCGTATGATGTACCGTATTCGTATAGTAAAGATCAGTAAAAATATAAATTTTTTATATCTGTAGGTCATCCTAACTACGTTTGTGACGAGGAGGCTCCCAGGGTCGAACCCCGCCACAAAGTTCTTGACAATCTTCTGAAAACTTGTCCCACTTGTTGACTACTAATTAGTAGAGGTACGCAAATTTCGCAGATACATTCCAGGTCAGGTTGAACGCCAATTATGTATACTTCATTGTCATGTCTGTGACTTGCTGGCGGCTGTTACGAAACGCGTTTGACCACTGCAAGCCAGTAGTAAATAAGGAAATAATGCGAAGTGCTATCGCTTGCTACCTGCTTGTACGATTATAAGCCAATAGATAATCGATTGTGGCCAGTGGATGTATAGGACTGACAAGTCTAGGCTGCTGCCAGATGAATCCGCGAAATTGGCGTACCTCTACTTATTAGCGATATTCCCACTGGCGTGCTGGTTTACTATGGTCGCGATTTGACGTGGTTAATTCTACTACAGGTTAGAAAGAAAATGTATTTTATTATGAGAGAGTTTGGCACAGGGACAAATTCTGCCGTTAGTTTCGCTGTTATCGCTTACTGGTCTAATTAAATAATAAACGCTAGTAAAATTAAATTTAACAAGACTCTGTGAAGAGAGAAGTAAATTAATTTTATTTTGAAGTTTAAAACAAACCAAATATGGCTTTAAAAATATTCAACATCATGTAATTTAAAATTCACGAAAGCTCTGTGATTGGTCAGTTTACAGAGCGAGATTTTCAACAGTAACTCGTTTGGCTCGCAATCGGGAGCATCCGGGTTCGATCCCCAGCTACGGCCATCGCGAACGCTGCGATGGTAACTTAAGACTCGCCAACAGTCGCCATATTGAATTATTTTATTTTTCGTTCTTGTAAAATTCTGAGAAGAAAAATGTGCAATTTATTACAATAATATCGATTGTGTTTACCTTGCGCTACTATAAAAGAATCGCAGTTAAACTTTTAACGTATATTTATGTCGTAATCAGTCGAGCAAATTAAGAATATAAAAAAATTGCTCGACTAATTACGGCTTAAATATACGTTAAAAGTTTAACTGTGATGCTTTTACTGTATCGCAAGGTAAATGGAATTGATATTATAGTAACAAATTTCAAATTTTTCTTCTCAGAATTTCATAAGAGTGAAAAATAAAATAATTCAATATGGCGACTGGTGCCGAGCCTTACCAAGGTCCATGGCTGATTCCTCTCCCAGCTCCTGTTTTTATGTTGTGTACCACCGTCTATAATTACCTCGCTGTCCATGAGACGTTAAGCCCACTTACTTTACCTTTATAAGTTAATACATCTTAGCGATACTAGTGGCCAAGGGGCAGAAAATTTCCCTGTGTTTAACTTTTAACCTCGAAATTTACAACCTGTAGAAGAATTAATGTTATCATGGTGACTGTAGCCGTTAATGATCTTCACTTGTTTCGAAGCCATTTTGTGGCAGTGGCGGGTTTAAGGGGGGCGGAGGGGGTGACCGCCCCCCTAAGAAACTGTTGTGTGTTTTTCTCGGGGATCTCCCGTTTCCCCCACCCATTCATTCTGACGCTGCTACATACTCATATCATGTCACCTCTCACCAGCACTGATCTCGATGTTGAGCGCTGACCAAAATATATTCATATTCATTCTAATTGGCTCGTACTAGCTTACGAAATTACTAAACCACCAGGTGGAATACTGACTGAGAAAACATCTGTATAGCGAGTACAATAGACATGTGTGTCTACTTTCACTCGCGTGGGAACTAAACGAGACTAATCTCGCATTGGCCTGTTCAAACCAACCTTACTTAACGCCTACAACATCTCATCAGAACGCATCGCCTACGACGATCTCAAGTGACGTACATACGCTTTCCTCCTGTGCATTCATTGACCTGTTAGGCTATCCTTAGCGCCATTAACTTTTGGCAAAAAATAATCCCCCCAGTTGATTTCAGTAGCTTACGTTCACATCTGCAGTTCTGCTTCATGGTCAGTAATTGGATATTTTAACACTCACGAGTCTTGGGATTCTACCGACAAATCATAGACGTGTGGTGTTGCAGGAACGTTGTTGTAATTGGCTCAGTAAAATAAGATACGGCTCTTTAAATAGACACTCTGCCAAGACCCATGAAGCAGAATTGCAGATGTGCACATAAGGCATTAAAATAAAGTGGTGCAAAAACATTTTCGCGATAACTTCCTGTCCTTGAAAATAATTCCAAGATCAATTGTTTGTCACGATGCTACAGTTATTTGAATTCTAGTTTGTGCCCAAAAATAAAACACTAATTTTTCACGTCACTAGCAACAACTTGAGGTAATGTTTTGTAACGCTACCATAATAGTGTGTCGTAGTTTAAATTGAAATTCTAGACGTTTTCTTTGCGCTTCATGCAGTTGATAACGTTTCAGACGTTCAACGTTATTAGTAAGACTACAAAAACCTCAACAATTCAACTACTGCCTTTTCAGTATGTCTAGAATTCTTAGTTCGTCAACTTCTGTGAAACCTGTGGCCATTCCAAATTTTTTCTTACACTAAAAAAAATGGCGTATTTTATTGGTAGCTCACGGTAAAAAAATCACCAGGAACGTACAAATGTCGCGTTTCTTTCTAACAAAAAACTAGATTGCAAGCTGTTACAAGTTTGCTCGATGTCGCAGGCCGGCAATATCGTGGCCTGCCTCACAGGTCTCTTCTAGTCAGTTGCTAGGCCAAATGCAGAGTAAACAATATCCTGTAAACTGTTCACACGCGTAATTGTCAACACACAAATTCTTGAGGCCAATGAACTCACATACTGTACTCGACTATATACAGAGCTTTAAAGTCTATCTTACCACCAAATAATAACACGAACTGTGCATGCTTCTAATAATCACCTTTTAAGGACATGCAGGTTTCTGTAGTCCACGGTCGTAGAAGAAGCTTGACCCCCTTGTTGTTTGGCTGCAGTTCACCAAGTTACCGAGAATGTTCTGCATCTTTGGCGCTGCAGTTAGGGCGGTCGGGCTCAAACTCCGCCCCCTTTTTTTTAATATTTACATTATAAAGTAAATAAGGACTGCTGGAGCCGTGATTTAGGACCGTGAGCAAAGAAAGTATTTCATAAATTGATTTCGTTATCTGCTTTGTTTTCTTTCAACCTTTTTTTTTTGTTCAGAGTAATGCCAACTTTATAATGTTTCCTGAACCTACATATTAGATTTTTTTAAAAATTGTTTTCTCTGTATTGTAAATAGCTTTTATTTACAAATGTATTTATACAAATTTTTTAGTCCTGGAGTAACTAGCAACACTGAAGATATATTCAAAACGATTCGTACATCAATAAATCTAGCTGAGGCGAAACTACAATCACGCTTAGACCTAGTCATTATCAGTGTTTATCTGCAAACAAGTTCGGTAAATATGTTTATGGGATTTGCTGCCATATTGCGGAAATAGTTTGGGATATCCTCTGTAAAGAATAATGCCTCCTGCCTATTCAGCCTTGTCCCCTGAAACTTCTTGTTGCAAGCTGGTGCATCGGTACGACAAATGCCTCAATCTACACGGTGATTATGTGGAAAAATAGTGTAAATATGTACGATTCTTTTGACATTAAAATAACTTCTAATTCATTCCCGTTATTTATTACAGCCGATCGGATGTTGAAATAATAATAACCCTCGTAGTTAGAGGCACGTTTATTTCGCGTATTGATTCTAGGTCAGGTTGAACGTCAATAACGTATACTTCACTCCTCCTCCTGTGATTAGGCGAGAGCGGTTTCAACACACATTTGACGACTGCAAGCCAGTTATAAATAAGGAAACAAGTCGTGGGATATTTCTCGTGCTACACGTTTGTACTGATAGAAACCAATGGATATTCGGCTTCAGCCGGTACACGTATAGAACTGAGAAGTCTAGGCTGTTGCCAGATGAATACACGAAATACTCGTGCCTCTATTTATTGGTAGAGACCTGAAAAATTCGCGTTTTCTGTTAGGCGCAAGCTATAATCCCAGAAAATATAGGCCTGTATCATATTCACGATTGGTCGTTGACTTACTCGACACTTCCTGGAAGTAGCTGAGTCAACAATAAAATTATAATGGAATACAGGCGCATTTCACAGTGTCAGCGAGCATCTAATAAACAGCTGCTGTCTGCACGACTTCACAAATATACTTGTAAGCTAACCTACAGGTCAGTGAACCCGCGAATTTTTCCGGCCTCTATTTATAGGTGATGGGCAACTCTACAATGGAACTTTCGATCATTGGATAGAAGCAGTCTCCGCGACACACCGCGAAACTGTGGTCCAACAGGAGACGTAGAACAAGACTACACACACTTTTGGATTCTAGTCTAACACCAGAAAAATAAAGCTACTTTCGGACGTTCCTACAAAAAAGGAAACCTTTTCACATCGTGTTATATTTCATGTACTAACAGTCGATTTTTCATGGTGTACAGTTGCGCGTACAAAAATTTACAAAAATACGAGCAAATAATTCCAAGCTGTGTACGAGATGTCATTGAAATGTGTGAAGAAATTTTTGGTACCGTAAATCGGGGTTACTTTGAACCTGCAAAGTAACTGTGTCGCTCACTACAGTAGATTCGAGGTCATTTGGTGAAGACAGATAAAGGGTGTCTAGTCGCATCAGGGGCGTATCCAGAAATTTTTTTCGGGTGGGGGGGAGAGAGAGAGAGCGAGAGAGAGAGTTGATGAGTATTAGTATTGTCACTAGTAGTACATCGTTCACAGGGTACAGAGAAAGAATAGTAAAATAAAGATGTGTATAAACTATTAACGGAAACTCTCTCTCTCTCTCTCTCTCTCTCACACACACACACACACACACACACACACACACACACATATATATATATATATATATATATATATATATATATATATATATATACTGTACACACATTTGCAGTAGATTAACACCATAATCATATATATTGTGTCACAGTGAAATTTAAATTGTTACAATTTAACTCAGTAAATTGGACATTAGTTTAGCATTTCACCAAAACATTATATTATACTAATCAGATAGCACAGTACAATCATTTCACTATACTACTATGCACTGTACTATGTTTCAAGTAAATTAAATGTCCATTCAAATCCAAACATATATGTCATATATGGCAAACATCAGCCACATGACGAAAATAATTTAACTGTTAACAAGGTAAATTGTAGAAAAAATAAAGAAATTCTTAACACTTGAATAACTACTGTAGAGTATACGAATTAAAAATTTCAATTATTCCAATACACATTTAAACAAAAAAAAAACAGAATATCACGACATCAAAACACAAAATTAAGTTTTCTTGCTTTACCACAGTTCGCAAACTTACTGATCGCAGCATTCATTAACTGCTGTCCATTTTGTCTTTTAGTTTGCATGAAGTATCTCTAGCTTTTTCCCAACATAACATAACCTAACCTCACAACCTCCACAAACATAACCTTACATAACAACCCAAATAAATCCAACCAAAACCAACCAAACAAAACATAACCCAACCCAACCTAACCTAACCCAACACAATCTAAACTAACCCAAACCAACCTAACCTAACCCAACCTACCCTAACCCAATCTAACCTAGCTAAATTAACGAAACCTAAACCAAGCTAACCTAACCGAACCTACCAACCTAACCTAACCCAACCTAACCAAACCTAACCTAACCTAACCCAACCTAATCCAAGCTAACCTAACCCAAGCTAACCTAACCCAAGCTAACCTAACCCAAGCTAACCTAACCCAAGCTAACCTAACCCAACCTTACCCTTAACCTAAACCTAAACATATACTAACCTAACCAAAACCCAACCCACCCTAACCCAACCCAACCTAACCCAAACTAACCTAACCCAACCTTATCCAACCTAACCAACTCAACCTAACCTAACCTAATCTAAATACATGCCAACTTCACCTACCCTTGCTTGCACTAAGTAAAACATAGTGTACAAAGGGTCACATTGTGCACAAAACTACACTTTCTAGAACTAAGTTACACATTCCTGCACTAAGTTACACTTTCGTACACAAAGTTACACTTCCTTGCAATAAGTTGCAATATCTTGCACTAAGTTGCACTTTCTTGTACTAAGTTGCACTTTGACTAAGAATTATTAGTTTGCACCCAACCTAACATAAACTTACAAAACCTAATATTATGCAACCTAATCTAATCCAACCCAACCTAATCCGACCCAACCTTATCAAAGCCAACCTAACCTAACATAACTCCACCTAACCCAACCTAGCCCAACCTAACATAACACAACTTAACCTAACCTAAACCAACCTAACCCAACCTAACCTAACCCAAACAAACCCAACCTAACCTAACCAAACCAAACCCAAACTAACCTAACCCTCCCCTAACCTAACCCAAGCTAACCTAACCCAAGCTAACCGAACCCAACATAACCTAACCTTAAACCTAAATCTAACCTAACCTAACAAAACCCAACCCACCCTAATCCAAACTAACCCAATTTAACCCTACCTAACCTAACCCAAGCTAACCTAACCCAACCTAATCCAATCTAACCTAACTCAACCTAACCTAACCTCATCTAAACACATACCAACTTCACATACCCTTGATAGCTCTAAGTTACACATAGTGTTCAAGGGGTCACATTGTGCACTAAGCTAGACTTTCTAGAACTAAGTTACACTTTCCAGCACTAAGTTACGCTTTCGTACAGTAAGTTGCACTTCGTTGCACTTTATTGCACTAAGTTGCACTTTCTTGCACTAAGTTGCACTTTCTTGCACTAAGTTGCACTTTCACTAAGAATTACTAATTTGCACCCAACATAACAAAACGTGATATTATCCAACATAACCTAACCCAACCTAACCTAATTCAACCCAACCTAATCCGTCCCAGCCTTATCAAAGCAAACCTAACATAAATCAACCTAACCCAACCTAGTCCAACATAACATAACCCAACTTAACCTAACCCAACCTAACCTAACCCAACTTAACCTAACCCAACATAACGTAACCCAAACTAACCTAACCCAACCAAACCTAACCTAACCCAACCTAACCTAACCTAACCCAACCTAACCTAACCTAACCCAACCTAACCTAACCTAACCCAACCTAAACTTGCCTAATCTAACCCAACCTAACCTTACCCAACCTAACCAAAACAAACCAAACCCAACCTAACCTAACCCGACCTAACCTAACCCGACCTAACCTAACCCAACCTAACC
>PNEQ01054390.1:0-41179 GCA_003012365.1 Medauroidea extradentata
AGAATGTCAACATATTACACTGACTTCTAGCTGACTGCTGTATCCTTAGAATGTCAACATATTACACTGACTTCTAGCTGACTGCTGTATCCTTAGAAGGTAAACATATTGCACTGACTTCTAGCTGACTGCTGTATCCTTAGAAGGTAAACATATTGCACTGACTTCTAGCTGGCTGCTGTATCCTTAGAAGGTAAACATATTGCACTGACTTCTAGCTGACTGCTGTATCCTTAGAAGGTAAACATATTGCACTGACTTCTAGCTGACTGCTGTATCCTTAGAATGTCAACATATTACACTGACTTCTAGCTGACTGCTGTATCCTTAGAAGGTAAACATATTGCACTGACTTCTAGCTGACTGCTGTATCCTTAGAACGTCAACATATTACACTGACTTCTAGCTGACTGCTGTATCCTTAGAACGTCAACATATTACACTGACTTCTAGCTGACTGCTGTATCCTTAGAAGGTAAACATATTGCACTGACTTCTAGCTGGCTACTGTATCCTTAGAAGGTAAACATATTACAATGACTTCTAGCTGGCTGCTGTATCCTTAGAAGGTAAAGATACTGCATTGATTTCTAACTTTCAATTTTTTATTAATATGAATCTACAAGTTGTAAAGTGCAAAACATCTGAAAAGTATTAAGTGTATGTAATGGTTAGAATAGTTTTCTTCAACTTTATACATGCTATTGGTCTATTGTTGAAGTAGGTCTATGTCTTTTCTTGTTGTATTTATATAGGATATCTCATTTGTAATAATTGTTGTATTTCAAGTGTACACATAATTGACGTAATTTTAAGTTTTTACCACATTTATTAGAAAGCGAGGCATATCTTTGTATAGAAAACCTGCAATTCCATTTAATTATTGATTAGGATCTTTTGAAAACTTTTTGAGATATTGTTGTCCAGTTAAATTAAGATTAACAAAAAGAGTAAAGTTTTATATCATCCAGGTCTTTCCCAATCTCTCGGACATGCAGGCTATGAATTTACTGTTTACAAAGACAACATACCAATGAAGAAAAGCAAACTTGGAGATAGTGCACGACTAAATACTTTAATGCAGCGTTAATAATTATCTAATGTGTAAACTACTAATAAACTCAAGTTAAAAGTATGAGAGAATGCTTTACTAGAGAATTTTAAGTCCCAATATTTTTTTATTTTCATGCATGAAAGATACTTCATAGACAAACTTTTACTGTCTCAAATTCATAGGCGGTAATTAACTTTTAAAAAAGGTAAATATTAAAGGATTAAAATTTTTCTTGAAAGGCTTTAAAAAGTGATTCCGAGTGTGTGGTGTATACTTTTACCTGTACATTTTCAAGACTAGAAGAGTATGTGCGACAGCACTATGCCTGGTAATAGTCACTGGCTGAGAAGATGCAATTAAATTGTAAACAAAACCATGTGTTTCAACAGTCTTGCTGTTCCTCTTGTTCACGTACTGTTCATACTAGAAACAGCAGGAGGGACGGACTGTAATAGTAACATTACTGATTACTATATTTAGTGTAGAGATTAATTAAAGCCCACTCTTAGGCCTAGCTAGTAGTATGTAAGGACTCACTCAAATACAAATAATATATTTAATTGAAATTTAAATTTAACTAAGGGTTACATGCACACATCTAATTTTTTTTGCTTCTTTGTTATTTAAATAATACTTTTATGTTTGTTAGAGTTTAGTGTTATGTACTAGCACCAGAAAAGTTAAGTTCTCTATGCTTAGGAATATTTTATTGTAGCACGTATCGTATCGTGCTTAGGAACAATTGGTACGAAATTTTGAAAAGTTATCGGCTTTGTTAGAAGCTTCTCTCCAAGAAATTTCACCATTTTGCAACAGTCTTGATCTTTCGATAATAATAATGTAATTGTACGACTACCATCCTACACTAGGACACTGTCGTAAAAGAACAGGTCTGGACACTCGCCTGGAATCTTGACCCCTTTGTTGTTTGGCTGTAGTTCACCAAGTTACCGATAATGCTATACATTTTTGACGCTGTAATCAGGGCAGTCAGGCCCAAACTCCACCCACTTCACTCTCACTAAGATAAACAATTTATCAAAACATATTTTTTGTCAATTTATGAAATACTTCCTTTGCTCACAATTTTAAATCATGGCTCCAGCAATCTTCATTTACTTTATAATGTTAACAATGGAAAAAAATGGGCGGAGTTTGAATCCGACCGCCCGAATTACAGCGCCAAAAACTACAACATTCTCGGTAAATTGACGAGCTACAGCCAAACAACAAGGGGGTCAAGCAAAATACATTGGTAGACAGGCGAGTGTCCAGACCTGCTCTTCTACGACCGTGCACTAGGACATGACGGAGAGACATGTTTAGGATAGCAGTTATCAGGTACGTCTGCATGTAAGAAGGGGCCACACACGTACCAGCTAATTATATTTTTGACGCATCACAATGTTGCAGACACAGTGGAAATATGTAAGAGAGCTGTCAGACCAATGAATGAACTGCTCCCTTTTTTTTTCTGTTCTGCGTGAATGCTTAAAGTTTTTTTATATATCACCATCACAAAAGCAGTATTTATTGAAATAAAGTCGTGATTTTCTTTCTCTTTCTATTTAATAAAACCACAGGTTACATACTGAGAACTCTCATTGCATTGCCGGTGCTTTGAACATTAAACGACATTAACAATGACGTCTTTACACATACTTTACATTTAAAAATAAATTTCACAGATACCATCAACATTAACGGGAACTCACCAAAAGCCCATTCATTTTAACCATTTAACTTCTTCAAAAGCGAGGCCCTCTAGATTGTGCAACCCGGGGCAAAAGCCTCTTTCTGCCCCCTCCCCTTTTTTATAATTTATTAAGCCCTGTTTTTTTCGATATCGCGCTGGCCTCTAGCGTAGTGGGTTAGGTGCCAGTTTACGGTGCGAGAGGCCCTGGGTTCGAATCCTTGCTCAGGCATGGATGTTGTGTTGTTTTTTCACCTCACTTCATCCTCACCTGCTTGTAAGACGTCGTTAAAGGGCCGTAAAACCCTCTCACCACCTTGCCTACATTGCAATGCAAACCAATGGCTTTTAATTTTTTTTATTAATGTCCAGAACAAATTGTTTTTCAATCTTGAATTTACCGCACATACCAGAACAAAATAAATTTCCCTTTAGGTGCCATTGTGACGTGTAGTTACCGTCCAATTCACCAGCATCATACTGACATGTTTATTTATGACGCAGGTATGTGTATGGTTCGCGCGGTAAAGAGGAAGGAAAGATAAAGAAGCGAGGTCTGCTTGCTGAGTTGCATCTCCACTCACGCGCCTCGCTAGCAACATTTAACCACACGGAACTTGCCAGATATTTTACGGTGGTATTATTAACGACTACATAACGATGAACAACTGCTTTTAAAGCTTAATACTGTTTTTAAATAAAACGTAATAGATTTAAATGAGGCAGACACAATTTTCTTATTAGTTTTGACCAAACAATAATTTAATTAAAATTAATTTTGTTTTTTGAAATTCTGTCCGAGTTATCCGAAGTCCTGGACATCGAGGTCCGAGTTATCGAGGGTTCACTGTATATTTGAAATTAAACTTGCGTACACCTACCAAGTTGTCAAAATGTATTTTATGGTACTATTTACATATACTTTAGTACAAGAGTGAATTACACCACAAGAACAATTCATTCTTGTAGATAAATTTCAGAGACAATTGTATCAACAAAGCAGAAATGATTACCAGGACAGGAATGACGGTAATTCACATTTCCAAGGTGGAGAAAAGTTTTGTCATGATGAAACTAACAGTAGAGGATGTCAAGTAAACGCAATGACTAGAACATGTGACTCTAGGTCGGACGACAAAACAAAATACAGGAATTATCAGGACTCCAAATTCCAAGAGTTACTTTCGCATGTGGGAGTCATGCCGGTGAAGACCTCGATGCTAAGCACTGACTAAAATCTCTCTCAGTGTCTCGCTCCATGAGTTACAGTAACCGTAGGAAGGGAAATTATCATCTATGAAATAGGAGGAGTCAATCACCTCATCATGACTCATCCAGGTTGCAATCTAACGGTCACGATAGTCGTTGCGGAAGCAAAGATAAGCACGACAACAGTAAGGGATCTTCAAAAAATACAAGGCAACAAGCGTTGGAATCTGCAAAGAAGAGTACGACGGAAGGGTATTTTGATCATCACCCACCCTTAGAGCTGACTGCTCCGAAATTTCCGTCAAATAATAGTAAAACGTGCGACACCTGTTCCTTGTCACCAAGAAACATTGTTAAACTGACGACCACTCCAATCGTCAGTTGAGCAGGTATTAGCACACCAGATAGATTTGTTGTAAATTATCCAAAAACAAGAAACATAACAATTTTGTTTTCGGAAAAAATATTTTGAAAATAAACGCGAAATGGCAGAATAGCTGACATGATCAAAGACAAAAGAAAATATGTTGGTAAGGTTCAATACTATCTAATGCAGCGAGAACAAAAGAGAATTTCTATTGCAAGAAACTGATTGTTTAGAGATAGCAAAATGTAAAATTTTGTGCTTGGAATTAAATTTAAACATATGCAGACTAGTAATACCAACTTTATTAGACAGCAGAGCCAAAGTTTTGTGTGTGCCAGAAGAAGTTGTAAACAGAAATAAATACTGGTACAAAATTGCCCATATTACCAGCTCCTCGTTTAAAAATTCTCTGCGTAACTTCCAAATCAAGTACCATAGTTACTAGATAGACTATCCTACAGATAAATGGTTTGAGTAACACGAAAGAAGTTCCTGTACTCATAGTAAAAGGATTGGCAAAGTATTTGATTTTAGGCTCGGATTTAATGTCAAAGCATAATGTAGTTTTAAACTATGGAGGCTGGCTAGTGACTACACCAGAGGTTACTCACACAACATCCCCGAATAGCTGGCGTTTTGCAGATCCTTGCGCCGGTATGATAAGAAGGAATTGCCTATATTCAGCTTAAAATCTACTAAAGAAACTGACTGGGTAGCCACACATGAAGACATTATGGAGGTTATCAAAATCAACAACTTGACAGCCAGAAAATTGTATCCTATCCCGAGGAAATGTTTGACAGAAGCTGAATTATTTTTACAACAGATGTTAGACTGGAATACTGTTAAAAGAGAGTTAAGTCCATTCAGCAATCCTATAGTACGTGTATAGAAAAGGGACGGATCTGTGAGGATGTGCCTGGATGTGACTGAAGTAAGATCACAATCCTTTAATACGAAGGAACTGTTCGCATGAGTGAAATATTGAGATTGTATGATGCAGTAAAAGGTTATGAGTACATTGGACCTTACAGCAGTTAGTGGCAAATAAAAGTTTCTGTACACAGTCTACAGTACGGATAGTTTCTATTTAATAACAAACAGTACTGCTACCAGGTACTGCCTTTTGGAATCTGTAATGCTGTGGCAGAATTCACCAGGTGCATTGACGAAACTTTAGGATTTAAATGCAAACATTTTGCGAGGGCTTACGATGACATTTTGACTACGTCAGAGTCGTTTGAAGAGCACTTAATGCACCGTTATTACCAACTGGCAAATGCTGGCATGACTACTAAACTGAACAAATCTAATTTCTGTTGTCAAGAATCACCATTTTTAGCACATATTCTAACACCAGACAGCATCAAAACTTCACCGAAAAAACTGGAAGCTATATGAGAATTTCCTAGACCAAATAATGCCAAACAATTGACAGCATTTCTAGGCGTGGTAGGATTCTACCATGATTCCAAAAGACTGTCGGAACTTTCAATTCCATTATTTTCACTATTGAAGAAAGGAGTTAATTGGCATTGGGGATCGGAACAAGAACAAGCTATTCAGGACGTTAAGACAGTATTTTAAATGAGCTATTAATCTATCATCCTGTAATGTATAGAGAGTATCTACTACATACTAACACATCGGATTACGCCTTAGAACCACAACTAACTCAGGTGGATGATGGCGACACAAAGAAAACGGTAGCAATGGTCAGCTGAACTTTGAATAAAGCCAAGTAAAACTACAACATAATCGAAAAGGAAGCACTAGCTATTGTATGGGCATTAAATAAATATAGGGATCATCTACTAAGAGAAAACATTAGACTTTAGACAAATCATCCAGTGCTAACCAGTTTAAAAATTTGGAAGATCTTTGGTGGAAGATTAAC
Organism: Medauroidea extradentata; assembly: GCA_003012365.1. Classification (NCBI taxonomy): domain Eukaryota; kingdom Metazoa; phylum Arthropoda; class Insecta; order Phasmatodea; family Phasmatidae; genus Medauroidea; species Medauroidea extradentata. Next base: position 6,221 of record PNEQ01054390.1, read on the forward strand.
TCTCTTGTCACTTCTATTGCAATATTATGACCTCGAAGTGCAGCATATAAAAAGAAAAGACAACATCGTAGTAGATTAATTTAGTCGAGTACCAGATGAAGAAGTTCATTACGTGGATGTGAAGAAATCATCACGCGAGTTTACGGTGGCAGATCACAAGATTCGGAAGTTAGAGAATCACCCAAACATAAAAGACTTTGTGAGTATGTGAGTAAACTGAAAGTCAAACAGAATAAGGACGAAGCTTGTTAGAAGATACTAAACAGAATGAGAACTAAACCTACTGTATTGTGTTGATGACCGAGGTATTTAATTTCATCATTCAACTAAATATAATATATTTGAGTAACAATGGAAACTTATGATACCTGCTACCCTAATAAAGGATTTGATATGATGCACTTGCATGTTTTTAGGCATACTGGAGTCTACAAAATATGCCATCTCTGAGAAGAACCTGTGTATTTAGTGTCAATAGATCTCTTCGGACCCTTACCATGCTCCAGTGCTGGAGTAATAAACGTATTTATAACCATGGACGTATTTTAAAAATTTACTAAATAGTACCCAATTAAGGGCTATAGCCTCAACTTTACTTTCCAAATTAAAGGAATTTATGAAAGAAATTGATACGTCGAAATGTGTAGTATCTGACAAAGGCACACAATTTGTAAGTCAAGTGTGGCAAGAAGGTTTAAAATCTAGCACGATAAAACCAACCATGACTTCAGTATGCCATCCCCAATGTAGCGTAATTGAAAGGAGAATGAGGTCCCGAGTAGGGGTGTGCGATATGTCGACATGTCGAAGTCGACATCGACATGTAACACATGTCAATGTTTCGACATTTATCTGATAATATTTTCGATATGTCGATGTCGATCCATGTCTGGGTCGACATGATTGAGGTCGACACACATCGAGGTCAACACATGTATCGAGGTCGACATGTGTCGGGGTCAACATGTATCGAGGTCAACGCATGTGTCGAGGCCGACACATGTGTCAAAATCGACATATGTCGTGGGGTATTGGCCTTTCTGTGCATATGCATGACATGATAGGGCTCACTACGTCTTCATATTACTTTATTTACCTCTGTTCGCTTTCAGCACACGCGTGGGCTGGGGCCTGGGAACTGACGCCAAGAACGTATTCCACACATATTTCCTAATCGAAATAAGGTGAGACCAATTCGGTCCACGTGTTCGCGGTCTCATGCTTCAGTTTCATCTTCGTCCTCGCATCGCGTCACGTGTAATGAGCTATGTTCGGTTAAATTCAGCGTTGTACCAATAACTTATAGCAACATTTTTATTGAATGTTACAACTATTTTCCGTGACGTTCATATCATCTGACGAGTGAAAGTCATGAGACGAACGTTGTTTGTGTTGATGTAAACGATTGTGAGATCATACACGAGCCTACTGCTAACGGCAGGAGTCCATATTAGAACTTTATCATAATATTTAAAAGATCAAAAGGCCAAGTGTATATAGAGTGGACACATCAACCGCATTAAGGGCACCGCCTACCCACGCATTAGAAGCTGAAAAACTACGGAGCTGTAAGGTTGACCTTGAAGCGCGCATCAAATGCTGCGATGTCATTACGAGCAACTTAGTTCAGTGCAGGTTGCAATCTGAGTTTTACATACATCCTGTTAATACATTTTGAAGTACGGCAGTCTGAAAAGCACGTTTTTAGCCATGTTGGAGGGCTTCGAAACAGTGTTTTTAATAATCATGGTGTCTTAAGGCTGTTCCAGATGCTAGCATTAAAGATAGGGTGAAAGTGGATTTGTAACAAACACAACCTAAGTAAGATACAAATGTGAAATAAACGGCAAATTCAAGATACTATTTACAACATGATTCCGGCTACACAGGCAAAATTTTGTTTTTTCAAGGCAAACTATTTTTTCCCTATTTTTTCAAGTTATTTGAACCTTATAATTAACAGGCTATTAAATGTACATAATATTCGTTTCAATAGCTAGTTTTATCAAGAAAAATGCATCAGAAAAGTCAGCAAGGGTATATATGTAGCTTTAACAATGTGTAAACTATAAGCAAAATAAAAAATTGTCGAGGTCATTGCGGCCGGCATGCCTGGGAAGCCGTGTGGCAGACACTCATGTGGAGTCGGACGGAGACGAGTCAGCCCGTACAGGGTTGCCATATACACAGCAAGCACTCAACACTTGCGCCCTGAGCCCGCTCGGTCCGTGCGAAGTTTCTCTGCGGAAAATACGTTCTGGCAAACAAGTCTGTGAGGAAGAAGATGGGTTGAGTTCTTGCTGCAAAAAGGTCGAAATATGACAGTTTATTGAAATGATGTGTGTTTAGAAATTGTAGGTCTACTTACTGACCTCTCACAGAATGCAATCACTTCATTTAGTGACATTAATAATTATTCTTTTGAGTGACCATTCAAAACCTCGTCAGTCTCATACCACATGTTATACTTGATTTTTAATCTGGTAAGATATTTACGTAGTAGATAGGGGAAATGTTGGTAGCTTAACAGCTAATGTTTTAGAACCGCTGAGAATGAATTATGTGACTTTAGAGCAGTACCGGAATGTAAGAAAAGGAGAAATTGGAGACTTTTGAGAAAATCAGCGGACCAGTGCCTTAGCTCGGTATGGTTTCCTTTCCACATGCGAAAAATTGGGGTTCACTCGCTGGTAATCGAACCTGGATATGGATCGCCCTGGCGAGAAATGAGATTTTGGCGGCTCGTAAGCAATATAATTAAGAGCAAATGTTGGCTAATGTTGTGAATATGGATCAGCGCCAGTATGTAAGGGCGTAGGAAATGGGAGCTCTCTGAGAAAACCTACCGATCAACTACATCGTTCACCACGATTCCAATTACCGAAATTCCTTAGTTATCTGGCTTGGAATTAAACCTGGGCTGACTTTGTGGGAAGCGGGCAATGTGACCGCTTCACCGCCGCCATTCCAAGATAAATAGTAAAATAATTGAGGAAATAAATACTTCTATTTTTCTCTTTGAATCATATCCAAATATGTGATATATGGCCGAGACGGCGAACAGAAACAGATTAGTACTACTGTAAGTCGTTTTTTGCTGTCAGTGGTAGCGTAAACAAAGGGTAATCAATATGACTGTAAAAATAAAGAAAATGAGTCAACCGAGTCAACAAAACATTATCCCCCCACCCCCGAGCGATAATGTGTGAAGTAGCAAGCACTGTCTAGAGTGCTGCTTATCTGTGGCCTTGGTACCAACTGAACATTAGACACAATCAGCTGGCTTCACATTAATTTTACTAATAAACATAAAGAGCTACAGTACTCAACACCAAACATACGCCCAGTTTCGTGATAGTAAATAAGGTAAACTTTACAGAGAAAAACCGGACTTCATTTATACGTACTTTGTATTTTTATATTTTCTTGAAAAAAATAACTAATAAATACAATGAGACATTACTACCTACTGAATATAAAAAATTAAATAACATTCCGTAGAGTATTAAACAATCACACGAAAACACCAACGTGGTCACGGTATAATAATCAGGCAATGTATAAATTCCATAATATTCACGTGATTAAAATAAACATTAAAATTAAACCGTCCAATTAGAGGTGATACACATTAACGACTCTAGAGTCTACGAAATGTGAGACAAGTTTACTATGGAGTTTAAACTGGAACGAAGGGCGGGAGAAACAGAGTATCACCGTGAAAACTCGTCAATTGAATGCATCGCCCAAGCATAATTACCAAATGCTAAAATATGACAGATTTATTCGGGTATCTAACCAGAATGACACTGATAAGGGATTAACACTCTAGCCCCTGGACCACTACGGCTCCATTAATTTTTCAAGCGTGTCCTGTCAGTAATAAACTAATGGTAATAAATTAAACCAGTAATGGAGCATATTCTATTTCCAATTTGTTTAACTGCATTGTCTGTATTAGTAACTCATAAGTGCTTAAACTTTTGTTTCCAAAAGTGCTGCCAAACGTTATCGCTGTTGAGAAACGTATACGTTCACAAGCTACCATTTTTAGAACTTCGTTCAAAGTTTTTAATGTGGCCCCAACTTAATTTTGCAATTATTGAAATCGGCAGGCAATCATAACTTAGTCATTTATAATGAAAAAGTATGGTTATATTTTAACTTGGTATGTATTGTGACATGTCCATTCATACAAGTTAACTTTTTTCGGGGATCTCTCGTTCCCTCAGCCATTCCATTCCGACATTTCTCCACTCACCAGCGCTGAAGATCTATATGTTAAGCGCTGACCAAAATCTCTCACTCACTCACTCACTCAATAAGGTCAAAAAGGGAGGAAAATCTGACGCCAAATATGTATAAAAATAACAAAAATAATTGTAAATTAACTTTTTCTTATTGTGCTACACCTGTTGAGGATATACAGGTAGTATCTAAATTTGTTCAACAAATTGTGGCAGGTGGAAAAAATTAGTTGAAATTGTAGAGAACACTTTGTGCCTAAATTAAATAATACAGAAGAAACAGCGTTTGTAAAATGAATTTTAAACTTGTACTTTTACAAAATATCGGAAATTAAATAACGTAAAATAACAAAACTCTGAACATTTCTTTACAATATTGACGATCCAGTACCGGCCTTTCACGTTTAAAACACACATGAAGTTACTACTGCAGCGATAGTATTGCGAGCTCATTAACATAATTACGGTACATGTTGTTTACAGTGAAGGTCCATCATCTAATATCTGTCGAGAGCTCACAAGTACGCAGTCTAGGCTCCGTATTGCTGGACCGAAATTCCAATTGTGATTTAAATGAAAACGATAGGTCCTAGACAGTTGCAACAACAGGACCATTTTTGTTACATATGCCATATTATTCAATAAACCTTTTCTTGTAGAACGCATTGAAAAATATGAGAATTTATGGGAAGGAAAGATGTTGCCGCTGCTCCGTCAGTTTTATCTGGAATGTAAGCTTCCAGAAATAGTCAATGGAAGGATTCCTAGAAAACTTTCTGCCAGACAGCCTGCTTACATACTGCAAGTGAGAGAAAAAATGAATTGCAATAAAATAAAAAGAGGATGTTGCTAGCTTAAAAATGTTTTTACCTTGTTTTTTTAATACATGAAGTGTCAATGAAAACCTGTTATATTTTTATTAAATAAGAAAATTTTGTCTGTGATTACAGTTCACTAATATTACCAACATGTTAAACGAAATTGCTGTCAGCGGCCGACATGTTTTGCGGATTAATTTCTGGTGGGCAAGAGACTGTGTGTTCCTATTTACTTCAGATCCGTGATTGATAAAAGCTTACATTTATTACTTCAGAATTAGCTCAGGATGCATTAAAAGTATAACAAAGTAAATTAACATTAAAAGTATAACAAAGTAAATTAATTCGCAAATCATTTGGCCATAAATGATTGCGTTTGTGTAGTATAACATTTTTTTTTTCCAGAAAACGTGTATAGAAGTACGCAAAGAAATGCCAGCAATTTAAAATTATGTCGTTGAACAATAATTTCATTGTATTTAATTCCACTTTGTTTGTTAGCTGTGTGGTATTTGATAGTTACGTTTTGCTACGTAGAAAAGACCTTTTCTAGAAGGTGCATGCTGTGAGCATACATATCAGTCCTAAATGTAATAAAAGAAACATTCAAAACCTACAGTATATACATTTAGTGTTCATAACGAGTAATTTTTTTTTTCGATCATTAAATTCTTTTTTAATTTTTACATAGGGCACATGTTGAAGTCGCCTCTCCAATTATTGAAATTATATTTTCACAAAAGTAATTTTCATTTTAACGTCATATGTCACACATTTATTTGCAGTTTTCTTGTATGGCTAATTTGTTTCGTAAACAAATTTCGAGCTGTTGTCTGATATTGCCCCATTGTTTAAAGTGTTTGTGTTCCTTCCTGTTTCATTTCTACGAGTGTAACTACTATTGAAAGGTGACCAAACATGCTCTGAAAAATTGAAAATGCTCTAAATACTGTAAACATATTTTAAATTTGAAGATTTTTTAGATAATTATATGTAATGTCTTCACTGACATTGTTTCAGGTGCCCAAAATTATATAGAACATTTTATAATTATGCCAAATCTAAATAAAAAAATATTTAAAACCAACAAAATACATTCCCCTCTAGATCTTGTGCCAGTAATATTGTGACTCAATGGTAACAGTACAATAGCATTGATAATGAAATCGTAACTGCAGTCATATTTATTCTAAACGTAGGCTATAATAAATGTATTGAGGTGGTAACACTGGAACAAAATGACTTTTTTCTAAACAAATGACTCGGCAACGTTGAATTCGGGAGGACCCGGGTTCGATCCCTGACTCCGGCCATCCTGATTTCAGTTTTCCATGGTTTCCCTAAGTTGCTGCATGATAATTTTCTGGGATGATTTCTTTACAGGAGACATCGCCAATTCCTCTCCCAGCTCCTGCCATTGTACAAAGTTGTCTCATCGTCTCTAACGACCTTGCTGTCGACAAGACGTAAAGCCCAGTTACTTTACCTTCTAAATGCATGAACTAAACCTTGCAGAATAATGCTCTCTAAAGTTAACATTTCGAAATTAAACTTAAGACTTGCCTGATGACAGTCGGACATACGGAATGAATGTTTCTTGTGAAAATACACAAAAATTCATAACTACAAGTAAGTATAAGTGATTTGAGAATATAGGTCAGCACTTCTAAGGTACTAAGAGCCCATGACGGTAATATCGATGAATATGGAGTAGAAGCGAAACTGCAGACACTTAGCATGAAAATAGGGGGGATTATCCGAATAAATTTCTTTTCACTATTTAAATAAAAATATGTATTACAAAACTGTCATATCCCTATAATAATAACTACTGCTAATAATAGGAAACTAGATATATTTTATATTTACAGTTTGTTAGTAGCAATTTAAAAATCAACAATAACAGTGCCTGCTACTAGATATTACAAATAATGGCCCTCCGACACGCGAGTCAAAAGCCTGACTACGCTCTTGCCCAGAACAGGGTGAATAGGAGGTAGCCAAGGAAGACTGACAACCAATCGCATTCCCAGGCACGATTGTCACACAGGTAAATCCGAAGGTATTATCTCCTGTGTTCGATCCGACGTCGCTGCCTCCTTCCTGTACTACTGTGGCAGCACAACTATATGTTTACAATATCAGCAATCACTCACCATTTGTGTACTTTTTTGTGCAGGGAAAAATATTCACAATGAAATTTAGTTATTGTTGCAGGGATATGCTAGGTTTTGTGAAAACAAAATCAAATATAAACTTTTACGCTGTACATGTTTTAAAATAACGACTGCCTTACCTTGAGGTTCTCTGCAGTTTTAAAATAAAACCTCACTATATATGCTATGATATTCTAAAACTAATGAACTATACTAAATTGTATTATATATGTATTCAACTACATTTAATATTTCATTGGCCGACCTCTACTTAGCAGTTGGTTACGCGCGGGCTTATGGTGCATTCTGGGTTCGGGTCAGTGGTAAGACAGAAATGAGAATTTAAGTTGTTTTGTCAATCTGAGTTACAAAATTGAAGCGGATACCTATCTCTTATGACTGTGCTGCTGTCGACGATATGTATATCTGGAAAAATTACTATATTTTAATTGTCTGTTTATGCCTCAAGTAGAAATGTAGTAGGTAGAAAGAATTTTCTACCTGTAAAAATATTAGTAATTTTTAATAAGAAATAAAAAACTATTTTTTTTTTAGCTAAGGAGGGGGTGGAGTTACAACCCGAAACACACACCCCCCCCCCTGGCTCCAAACTTGTGACAGGTTGTACTTGCACCAGGTTTTTGAACAAATTTTACAATAATTTCACCTCTATCGAGAAGATCGAGTAAGGTTTTGTAAACGCCTAAGGCCATGTTGACTGAGGTGTAATCTAGATAACACAGTCAGCACCAAGCATAAACACTGTTCACGAAACTGGATCGCCCAAGCCATATCAATATCACTACAGGCTGCCGGGCCACTTGCCTCTTGTCGCGGCAACATTGCTATTATCTGTACACTGCTGGCCAAGAGATTTTCACAGCGGTACGCCACAGCAGTAGAATCGTTACCCCCGTGCTACCTACAGGAATAGCAGTGGCGCTACTGAGTCTGGGATGTCCTTAATAATAAGGTTCCTACCTTGTCTGAAGTTTGTTTTCTTTTCGTATGTTAGTACAATGGGAACATGTGGAATACTTCGTAGAAAAATCGTGTTTACAGACACACTGCAATGCATGTGAAGCGTTAGATAGGCGGCCACCTTAAGGGGAATACTGCCAGCATAAAATCGCATCTCAAATTGAAACATCCGCTTAGTTTATTTCATGTAATCGTAGAAATGAGGACACAGATTTCACCATTTCACAAGAACCTGGTCCATCTATAGCGTATTTCAACTGAACTGAAAATATCTTATTAAAAACAGTTTCTTTATTTAGCTTTTCTGACCAATTATTTATATTATAAGAATAAACATGAAATTACGTATTTTTATTTAATTCATGCTGTAAGCAAGCTAAAATAGTTGTTTTTGTTAGTGTATCAAGCAAAAAGGAACAAAAACCTGCCAGCTAATTGCTAATTTTAAGGCTGCTAAATGTGCACGTGTAATGTTTCATTTTTAGCTTATAAAATGTAATGTGAAGTGAAAATGAAAATTTGAGACTCCCTTTCTTTCAGTTTGAGTAAATTTTATAACTGTACTATAATACCAGCATTTTTGTTTTTAGCTTCTCTTAGACCTGTAACAGTAAATTAATAAATTGCATAAGAGTTATAACTGCTTGTAAAATTTAAATGAAACAGTTCGCACTATACGCTTAAAATAGGTTTGCAAGTACAAATGAAATTTACCCTCATAAATTTGGTATAACAGTAAAATACCTAAGTTATTGGTTATGGGTAATGTTAATATTTGATGTTCATACTAGCTGCACGGCCACGGTTTTGCCCGCTACTATTTTTTCTTAAATTTGACAACTTAATTATATTCTTAAAATAGAAAAAGAAGCAGGACACATTACCTAATACGTAACTGTGTATCATATTATGATAATCACTGTCACTGCGTTGTCTGCAATTATTTTATTTCAAGTGTTTTGGTAAACCAAATGAAATAGTGGGAAGCTGTGTCTAACTTGTGCGTATCCTATTATACATATCCTACTGTGGCTTCGCATACTTTTGAAAATTGAATACATTATGGGATTCTTCAAACAAAAAATAAAATAAGACACAGCCCTTAATGCAGTAAAACCTCTCCAAAGCGGAACTTGGCAATATCCAGATGTATTTAATTTTTCCCTTGTTTGGGCAGGTTTCCTTTTTATACAGGTGTGTAGCAGGCAAGAAAACAATTTTTTTTATGTTTCCAAACATTTTTTTTAGTTGCAATATAAAACTTTATAGTAACCTAGATGAACAAAATCGGACCAAAACATCTTTGCCGCTACGCTGACTGAATCAATAATTTTTTTTTATGTTTTCAAAAAAAATTTAGTTGCAATATAAAACTTTATAGTAACCTAGATGAACAAAATTGGACCAAAACATCTTTGCCGCAACTCTAATTGAATCAATATTTGAAAACAAAACGGAATGAAAATGTGACACCCTAACAGTTATTCGATCTACTTTGAGCTTAGTGTCGGCGTTGGCTTTAGTCAGATGTCACTAAACATGCGCAGATAAAAGTAATTCCAGTGGGATACTCTTTCATAACAATCTTTGTTTTATCAGTAGAAAATTAAATTACATTGCCCCTGGACTGTAGCACATCCGGTCAAATGTTTATGATATTTGAGACGTGTGATAAACTGTCACCGAGTTTTCTGCAAAAGACAAGTGAACCGCCGTATACGGTAACTAACACACGCAATGTATTTGATACGAACAGTTTCTCTAAACAAAATTATACACGTGGTACGTATGTGATAGCGAGCAACTGGAACATACTGTTGCATGAAATCAAAATACACGTTTCTGAGCTCGTTTGGGATGGAACTCTTATTAGTTAAAAATGAAATAGTTGATTTTAAATATTTGTTTACTGTCAATCAAAATGCATATAAAACACACGGGATAACAACGACTATACAACCATTAAAATCACCAATGGAATAATAACTAGCCCAGAAAATTATGCAAAGGAAGAATTTACCACGGATTAAAAACTACAAATTACAACAAGAGTTTAGTGAACTACCCAATTAACAATCTTTAAGAAATTAACAATGTACAACCTTAATACTCCGAGGTGGTGGTTGAATTATTTCTCCTTGGTCATACTGACTCGACTCTTTGAGAGCTCAGTAACATTTTCCTTCTTTCGCACCCAAAATATTCTGATTTTGATTTTTAGATATTTACGTAAGGTTCATTTTAAAGCAAAACTGTTTAAGGGGACTTGGATCATTTAGGGGAAACAAGTATTATTTTAAACGGTTTTTAAATTTGAATTTTGAAAAATCTTGAATTAATATTTTGATATTTAAGTAAGCTTTATTTTAAAGCGAAATCCACCTCGATATCTGACCAGGTTTAGGAGATACAGAAGATTAATGGCAAACATATTTTAATTTTTTAAACAGCTTTTGAGTTTGAATTTCTTAAATGCCTGAAATTTTTTTTTTTTTTAGGTATTTACATAAGCATAATTTTTAGGTGAAAATCACCTTGATATCTCAACTGGCTTAAGAGGAATCCAAGAGTGATTAAAAACACATTTAATGGTTTTTCACCCCTTAGTTTCCGAATTTCGAAAAACCGAAAAATCTGCTAATAAAAATTTCTTTGGGCAATATTTTGAAGTAAATAAAGTAACGGTAGCTATTCAGATTGAGACATCCAAGATTCACTGAAAACGGATTTCATTCCTTTTCACCACTTTACTTATTGAATTTCGAAACATCACTTCTTAATGGGTGCCTACAAGGTAAGGGGAAACCGCCCTTAACTTTCATGTTTTTAGGTCTAGTAGTTTGGGCTGTGTGTTGATGAGTGCGTGAATGAGTGCATGGGACACTCCATTTTATATATACAGGTAATAAAATAATGTTTTTCATAGTAATAAATAACATGCTAATCTGTACAGAGAAATGTAGATAGGAAAGTGTATGTTTTGCCATTTAGGGTATTATTATGTTGTTTGTATTAAATGTGGTATAACGAAACTACCATTCAGACATTTTCTGGTTCTGAGGTGCATGCTCATTCGATAGATAAACACAACGGCTTTTAGTAGTCTGGAATTAAATGCTTACTTTAACTTTATTTATAACATAGGTAGGAAGGTGCCTTACAATTAAGCGTTACATGCTACGTTGTAAAAAAAAAAGTAAAAATTTACACGTACAAATGTTTGATAATTTTACAAATTTGTACATGTAGTCACGTTGACAAATACCGAATTTAGAAATCTGAAGAATACTATAAACTTGAGATTAAACTACACAGACGTACATACATATGTACCAGAAATTTTATGTTAAATTACACATTCAAATGTACGCACAAAAAAAATGGAACATTATTAGTATTTTTTGGTTTTATTACTGTACTGTCATTGTATCAACACATTGTTATCATTGCAAAAATACATATTTCAACATACAATTTTACAATGACTGTCATGAATTTTTACTAATAACTTAAATAAAAATAATTTTTTTACGTATAAATTAATAGGGACGTTTCATGTTTGGTCCATAAAGTTTTTAAAAACGTTTACCGAGTGAAATTAAAAACGATTACACTAATTCTTGTATTGTAGGTTTTAGTAAACCACGGAATATGGATGAACCCTTTCACATGAACATATGAATTTATACACAAAAGTGCATCATCAGCCCTCGTGTTTATATAAATCAGCCTTAAATGTCAAAATTTTACTATGCTTATGCATGCAATAATTTTTTTAACAATCCATCTGCATCATTTAATATGCAGTGCAAATATTTCCTATTCTCTCTAATGCAAATTTTGCTTCTTTGTTTAAGAATCTCGAGCACAATTATTAATTTGTTATAAATCTCTTCAATTGTGAATTGTCTATGCAAATATTAATATGCAGATTAAACTTCAAACTTTAAATGGTTTGTGATTTAGTTGTAGGCCTACCTGAATTCTTGAATAATATTTTCAAGTAGTCACAACTGCCACTTCATTAATGAAGTTTGTGTATCATTTATTTCATAGAAACCTGTTCCAAATATTTTATGTGCATACACTTGTTTTTAATTTGTTTGTCTGTATGACTTTGTTTTGAAAACTTGATCGCGGCATACAATGATGTACTATGTTATGCTTACTTGTAGAATATAGTTCAGCAGATATACGCGTAGAGTGGAATAAAATTTGGTAATTGGTGTACAATATGTCAAAATATTTCCAATTAGTCTACAATATCCTATTACGTAAGTTGTTCATGTATTCTATCGATGAAATTCTACCGCTGAAGTTACGAGCTTAAATGTGTATCAAATACTTGTGTTCTTGTGGTTATAATGCTGAGCTGATAGTCTGAAGGTCATGGGTTGGAATCCACTAAGACTAGAAACATTTACAGTCGTTTATAATGAATGTTGAAAATTTACACATTGTCGAAATATAAAACTTCATTGGCTAAACTAGTTTATGCGCTCGAAACAAATTGCTAAACTGATATTATTATTTATCGGTAACATTCTTGCCACAACCGCGAAAGCAAAATAACTCTAATTTTCTTTTACCCATACAGTACGGGTTATTTTACATAACAGCGTGTAAAAATACACCTACAGTGTTTTTTTTTATTTTACTTGTATTTACTGTACGTTTACCATGATACACTGTAAAAAACACACGGGTATGGCTAGTACAAAATACCCGTACTTGCATGAAGGCTGTGATGCAGCACACTAATTTATTTTACAATGTATGGTTTATTGCTTATTTTTATGTATTAAGTACTTTGGGATGGCATAGTTACAAAAAAAATACTATCACCAGCCGCCAATATGAAGACAAGAATGTAAACATAGGATCATTACTAACGATTCGTTAGCATTTAATGCAAACAAAATTATTCAAATATTAAAGCCAAATTACTAATCCACTCCCCCCTTTACAGTTGCCAGATTATGTGTTATTGTCTCGTAGCTACTACCACAACACAATAGGTGCAACATGATTTAAGCTGAACATCCTGTTGCATATACTAATACTATTCTAACGTCAGCAAAGCAAATGGTCGCAATTCGCAGTGTCGCTCATCCACAAGCAGTTTATAGGCTTGGTTAACTGAATATGAATATAATGCTTTACTGAGCAACATTTTTAACACATACATTCTAGCTTTGATGATTTGTTCGTTATCCGAAATACTAATATCAATTTACGAAGCATCATGGCAGGGCTGTAGATATAATAAAATGTATGGCAATATTTACTTGTTCGACACGCGGGGAAATAATAAAAATTGTGTCGAAATTGCCACGATGTCAGAATCGACACGGTGTCGAAATCGACATGGTGTCGATATCGACATGTCGAACTTTTATCGACATCTGGTTTATGTCGAATGTCGATATCAAATTTTGGATGTCGCACAGCCCTAGTCCCGAGGGATTATGTTGCACATACATTGTCAACATAACTAACAAAGGTGAAGAAATAAGTTACCCTTGGTAAGAATGGTGATGAATCAGACTGTGTATGTCCCTACAAATTTCAACCCATTCTAGGTGCTAACAAGCAAACGGTCGGAGATCTTCATGTACAGTAGAACCCTGTTATAACGTTTTCAAGGGACCTGTGAAAAAAAGTGTTATATGCAGGAAAATATTATAAGCAGGAATCAATATTTTTACACCAGTAAAAGGATATTACACAAAAGTAACTTAAAATTTGATAGTTTATGTACAGTGAATAAGCCTATAATGAGATTGAATGAGGCTATAGTTACTGTGCTATCAGACACATTATGAATATATACATTATGTGTATAATAGAGGCTCTCCCACTTGTCTTCTGTAGGTTCATGATTGTCATCTTTAGGATCACAGTCTTTAATATCACTGAAAGTACACTTATGATACTTTCCCACACATTAATTTGTTTTGTTTTTTTTTTTACAGATATTTTTAGTATACAGCTTAGAAAATTTATTAAAAATAATAGAGTTAAGAAAAATTTTACCAGAGTTTTGGTTAATGTCTGAGAAAAAAGTGATGTTATATGCAGGAAATGAAAATACCAGTGCTGTTATAAGCAGGAAATGAATGCATTATGCTTTATGTAAAAATGGTGGGACCAAACAAAAGTGATGTTATATGCAGGAAAATGTTATATCCAGAAATGTTATAACAGGGTTCTACTGTATTAACAATACCCAGAATGGATGGCAAAAACATAGAAGACACAGACAAGAGGAAAGAAATAAAGACATTTTCAAGAGCAGATTAACAGTGACGACGAAGAGGTCAAAATATATAAAGAAGTCAATCATAGACAGCTTTAAAGTTGGAGACTTAATGTTAATCAGAACTCATACAGTATCACAGTTCTGGGATCATGTAATGAAGAAATTATTTATTTTATATGAATGAGCTTATAGAGTTAGAATAATAATTTAACACAATTGCTATGAGCTAGTCTCTAGACTCTGGAGAAGTCAAAGGCAAATTCAATATTACGCAGCTACATTGTTATGTATCTGGTGACAAAGAACCAGAGAAGAAGTAATTCATATAAATTTTGTTGATTGCATTAATACAAGGTAAATGTCTTACTGAATACCTAATTTTATGGCTACATCAGACAACCAAGTTGCTACTCCGAGGGCTGGAACTTCTTGAAGACAGTCAACACTAGCAAGAAATATTGCATGCATGAACTTTCATATTCTTGTTAAGGCTTTTGCCAGTGAACCAAATGGACCCTTTGCTACACTAGACATCGTGCAATTTTCAGGAGATCTTACAGATGTATAATACGAAACTGATAAAATTGCAATTACTTCTCACTTCATATTAATACAACAATTACTGCAACCAGAGATAAAAATTTTGATTTAATCTGGTTAGTAAGGAATTACTAAATAAAACCATTTCATTTGAAAACAATGCTTCAATGTTATTAGCAGTGGCAGAATGTGGCTTCTCTACAGAAAGCTGTTGGAATTTTAAGAAGTTCTAGAACTGTTATTGTATATAAATGGAACATTCAACTACCCAACGCCCTCGGCCAGAGAACGAAGATTAAACAATTATTGTTGCTGAAGGTCAACAGATTCTTGGACGTGTGTGGACTAATGCTAATAAGTAAGAAACCTTTTACTTCAGTTAGATGTTATATGAATGTAGAGTATGCTTGTTATGATAAATGCAAACTTCACAGTCCCCAACTCATTCATTTATGCCGAATGTTACTGCCTACTGTTGCTATGCAAGTTCATGCACACAATCGATACTGAGGTTAACTATTTATCTTACTATTGTTTGGATTTTAATAATGTATTTGCTCATCAGCTACAATAGAGATGGGATTTCCCAGAATGTTTACAGTTTACCTTGGAAGAACTTACAGTAGTCTCATAATATTATATATCTTTCCCCACTCCCTTCTCACTCACACTCTCTTCAAACACTTTATTTTTAAAAATTTCATGCAGGGGGCAGAGGAACAACATTGTGTTTTGTTCTCAAAAAGTAAAATGCACACAGAAGCATTTAATCACTTATAATACCATAACAGTAATTAAAAATGACATATATATTTGCAACCTATAAAAAATAAGAGTTGGCATTAACACTTACACCAGGAACGTTCCACGTGCATTGATATTGTTCATGAGATCGTATCGCTTCATGTCGGTACTAAGAGTGCCAGTCAAGGATATGGCACTAGCATTGTTCACCAAAATATCAATACCACCAAACTTCTTTACAGCACTTTCCACTGCTGCCAACACCTCTTGCTCATTTCGAACATCAACTATGCAAGGCAGACACCTACCTCCTGCTGCTTCCACTGCAAATAACAAACATTTTACAATGCAGACACCTACCTCCTGCTGCTTCCACTGCAAATAACAAACATTTTACAATGCAGACTACTATCACAAACTTGAGGCAAGAGGGCTAGTGCTATTATCACAAACTTGAGGCAAGAGGGCCAGTGCTATTATCACAAACTTGAGGCAAGAGGGCCAGTTATATACGTATTGGTATCTGTGGTATTTTCCTTTCTTCATTTGTGATTTTGTGGAATTTTATTTGAACTGCATTGTAAATTCAAGTGTTTCATAATCTGTTATGGCTAAAAACCCAATGAAAAGTTAGTTCTATCATTATGACAACATTAAGTAAGTTTTGCAGTCTATCAGCAGTGAGCAGTTATTTGTACGTGTTTTTACCAAAATGTTGTATTTTCTTTTGTGCCAATCTGTGGCAATGGTAGGAAGCCCAATTAGTTGATTTGAAAAAAATTGTGATATTGTTAAATAACTGATGATTAGTGATGAAGATAACAAAGACAACCAAAAAGGCCACATTGGAAAGCAACCAATGGTACGATATTTGTTATGTTCAATATGTCAATGTTTTGTTTGAGTGTTGTAATGTGAATGTTTTTTGTAACAAAACCAAGGTGTGAAAGCCAACAAGAGGCCACTGAAGACATAGGTTTCAATATGGAAGAGTTTTCTTCGAGAGCTTTCCCAAACAGAAGAGTATATTGTAAGGCTCAATTCACACAAAGAAAATGTGGCGTGGAGTTGTGTGTCCAACGTTGAGTCCCTTCCATGTAAACTAATGTATCAATGCACACAGGAGTGGTAGAGCGAGGGCAAGCCACTTCCACATCTACATCTCATAACTGGAAAATAATGAGTGACCCAGCGAAGCGACACATGTTGTGGCATGGCTCTTGAAAATGTGTGACAATTTAGAACATTCAATACTTAGTGAGGAAATTAAAAAGTGTTGGACATTGCATGACCACGGACTGTCAAGTTACTGCAACACATGTGTACAAGGCAAAACATGTTGAACCATCGCATAAAGATTAAGCAAAACAGGTAAATGTTTGTAAGATGTGCAAGTAAGGTTAAAATAAATGGAACTAAACAGCATGACAAAAAAGTAAAAATACAATCTAAATCCCACTTCACTCACGATATAATTAAGTTTTGTAACGTGAGTATTTTGTAATTCATGAGGCACTAATGAAAACAAGATAATACATTAACACTGGACAGTGTACTAATTAACACTGGAACAGCAAAACAAAATGTTTAATGCATGCAGCATCTTTTTTTAAATGGAATGGAGACATTTTCTTTGTAGTATTTGCAAATATATTCCTTCATACCTCTTGGAGATAGTCTTCTTGAGTACTATATGTGAATGGGATTGTCTACTAAGATGTTACCATTAGGGTTTGGATGATGTTCCATCACACTTCAGAATGACACTATTGCAACATGCACATAACTTGACATATGACAAACATTTGAGGGTGGCAACAAACTACTGTACTAATTGCCGTGAATTCCATTGCGAGAATACCAGAGTATACCCTCTAGACAATCTGTTGTTATATATCCCCATTCAATTTGTCAGCTGATTGCTAGAATAAGGCTTTATCTCACATTCTTTAAGCGGAAATGCTGTGTGTTTCATTGAGTAGTAAACTGGTTCAGGTAGATTGAGTAGTCACTCTTTCATAGCTTGTACAACCAAATCATTGAAATGTGCCTCTATCCTCTGTCATTATGTTGTTCATATTCACCAATAACCACCACCACATATACGCCATCTGCATCCGCAATCCCTAGCAACATTATAGAAAAAACTTCACAGTTCACAAATTTGGTGGTGCTTTTATACTGACGCCGGCCAAGGGCCAGCAGGGGCAGTAAGCCCATAATGTCACCTACATTCACCTAGAAATAAGCATGTGCACGACCACAGACTCTTGAATAATTTTTAGTAATTTAATGTTTCAGTGTTTTGCATGAATTTCTCCACAGGGCCATTAATTTGTGTGTTTAATATTTCATTCATCAAAGTGGTCATAACGAACATTCAAACTGCCTCCCAGAAATGTATCGAAGCCAATCCAATTCATTTTGAACAGTATAACCATAATGGATGCATTTTAAGGGATTTCAATGCCCGAATCAACATGTAACGTATTTTTGTAATGTATAATTTATTTTGTGCCATTTTCCCTAAATTTAACATAATAATTCATTTAAAATATAATCTCTGGAAGCTTTAGAACAGTTGTGTGTGGCACTGGAAGTAACTGCCCCGTATACGCCATGAGATATCTGCGGCCATGTTCACTGTAGGCTTTGAGTGAGGCAAGACACTGTTTGGTATGCATCTTCATTGTTTCATTGAAGTAGGTTACCATAGTTATTTATACACTGGATCATCAGTAATTTACTGTACACGTTTTCGCCACATATTTCCCTTGCAAGTGCCATACCATTTCACTTAAGAATTATTACCATAATAGGTACTTTTTAATTTTAAAACTGCGTGCACACTGCATTCATGCCACATGACTAGGGACATAGTAATCAGCAGCCATCAACATGTCAATGAAGTATATTTAGTGTTTTCCTGTGTTAAATGTGTCAGTGAATATTTGTATCATTCAGCCACATAATTATATATATAATTTTCATGTGCCAGTTATTATTTTCCAGCCAGTTTTGTGAAAATACTCGCTCATAACCAACGACGCCATTACCATCATTGTAAAGTGAACAAGTGAACACTGTGCATTCATACATCCATCTACATCATTTGCATATGGTTCACGTAAGTTGCATCTTATTTCTTGCGTGTAACCGCATTCATCAGCGAGTACACTGTAGTCATCAATGTGCCAACCATCACCACACTCTAGCATACCTCTGGGATAGGTTCGACCATACGATTGCACAGTTGGAAATAGCAGCATACATTCATCATCCACGCCCGCATCCCGAGCAAAACTGTGGTCCATCACAGTGGCCATCTGTTCTCTGCTCCACAGGGAGTTGCATTTTATAATGCAGTAGAAGCACCCCACACAACCTCGCATTCAACTCATACAGCATATATAGGTGAGAGTACAGTTTCCTTCCGCCACCACACAGCAGACTGACATAAACTAAATTAATTCAGGCACTTTTTGTAACCAGCACATAATAAATAACTGTAAAAGGGATAATTGTTTTCACGCTATTCAACCCAACGTACAACATTGTTCATACAAGATAAGTAACATCAGCACATCACCGCACCATAGAATCAAGTTGCTTGCCCCAGATAAGTAAAATCAGTACATCACCGCACCTGGAATGAGACGGTTACTAGGCACGGGACCATAACACCCACCCTGTGAGATAATAAAGTCTCAACATGGGATACTGGGGAGTACCGTTGGCGCCAAACCCCATAATCATCATTAATTTCTTAATTTGTTCACGTCCTCGTATCAACAGGGCCAAGTGCCACACAATTGCAAGGCGCACCCCAGCAGTGTTATTAATACGAATATGTTTGCCGTCTAAACTCCCTGTATAATTGGGCAAATTCCACACCTAACTATCGTGCCTTACTCAGCCAGCCCTTCGTCCACTGAATGTCACCACATTGTAGGATTGACTGCTAGAATCTGCAGTCTACACCTGCCTGCAAAGAACCAAGTAATTTGAAGCAAGTTAACAGTACATATTTCTCATCCTGGAGCATCCTTTACAGAATGAGGTAAGAATATGGATTTTAACCAATCTACCACGCCACCATGTAGTATTAAACCAGCATAGGACCAAGAAATGGTAATAAATGTATATTAACTAATTTCAAAGAGCATTTCTGGTACTGTGGTTTGTGAAGAAGTATTAAACAATGTGGTATGAAACCAGCACAGGACCTAGAAATGGTAATAAATGCATATTAACAAATTTGGAAGAAAATTTATTCTACTGGGGCTTGTAAAGAAATAGGTAAACAATGTGGTATTAAACCAGTAAAGAACCTAGAAATGGTAATAAATGTATATTAACTAATTTAGAAGAGCATTTATGCTACTGGGGCTTGTAAAGAAATGTATAACAATGTGGTATTAAACCAGCAAAGGACCTAGAAATGGTAATAAACATATATTAACTAATTTGGAAGAGCATTTATACTACTGGGGCTTGTAAAGAAGTATTAAACAATGTGGTATTAAACCAGCACAGGACCTAGAAATGGTAATAAATGTATATTAACTAATTTGGAAGAGAATTTATGCTACTGGGCCTTGTAAAGAAGTATATATTAAACAATGTGGTATTAAACCAGTACAGAGCCTAGAAATGGTAATAAATGCATATTAACTAATTTGGGAGAGCATTTATGCTACTGGGGCTTGTAAAGAAACATTTAACAATGTGGTATTAAACCAGCACAGGACCTACATATGGTAATAAATGTATATTAACTAATTTGGAAAAGCATTTATGCTATTAGGGCTTGTAAAGAAGTGTTGATGACAATGAATAATATTTCTATTTGGTAAATTTGTTTTTGTCATGTTAACATTTAAAGGTTGGCATCTCTATTTCGTAGAGTTCTTTTTTTTTTTGTGGATCTGTCATAAAGTTGTAAGTTGAGTCGCTCACTCGTAAAAATCGTCATGTATGTCGAGGTGTGTTCAGCTGGTTTATAGTAAAAGGAAGTTTGTTTATTTCAACAGTTTCTTTTATTTCAAAGTGCCTAACCTTATCAGATTATGGGCCCAGACATGTGTAAAAAGATGCGCTTGCGGATAATTTGTTATTACATAATACGTCGCTTGTTGACGGAAGAATGTATGGTCGGGCATGTGAATAACAGGTAATAAATTAAAAGTTAAATTGGACACATCTGTCCGATTTGTAACAAACGGAACTTAAGCGAATGCAATGGAGATCCACGTAATCAAGATGAAGGGGGAATCCAACTGGAATATTTGGAAATTCCAAATACTTGTTGCAGCAGAAGCAAAGGAACTTCTTGATGTCATGACGTGTGAGGTTAAACCTGCCGGCTGAAGAAGGTAAGACTACAGATAGTTGGAAAGTGAAGGACTCCAAGGCTAAAGAATTGATTTGCAAAACTGCTGTCGAAATGTGGAATAAACTCTTGTCAGTATATGAGCAGAAATCGGAGATGTCAATTCATTTACTCCATGAACAGTTCTTTCGTTTTCAGTATGAATGGAAGGGGATGGCAATTCATATCTCGTCTATAATTGATATTGTGACAAAACCAAAAACTCTTAGGGAAGAAAATTCAGATCGTCAGGTTATTACGAAAATACTAATGTCTCTTCCAAAGGATTTTAGGCACTTTGTATCCTCGTGGGAATCTGTTGAGCCTGGTAGACAAAGGCTAAATGAATTGACATATTGAATTATTATTGAGGAAATTAGGTTAAATGGTTTACCTAGTTCCCAAAATCAAGCCTTTGTAGCCTTTCACAGAATTTGCACTATATGCAACAAAAGTAATCATACAACTGAAAAATGTTTTAAAAATAAGAATTATAAGGCATCTAGTAAAAAGCCATTGACATGTTATTTTTGCAATAAGCCTGGTCACCTTAAAAAATACTGCCATTTGTATTTAAGTAAAAGCAAGGGCACAAATTTCAATAAAGAAATTACGTGGAAAAGTTTTTGTGATAAAATTAAAGGTTCAGAAAACTGAAGCAGAAACTTTTGTTAGTGTAACGAAGAAAGAACACATTGACTCATGACATAGAAAATTTGCTCATCAGAATATTTAGCATGTGGTAGACATCCTATTGAAACTTAATATTGAATACAATGTCGATAATGACGAGCCATTTTCTTGTAAATCTTGTATTCAAGGAAACAGCATCGTCTACCTTTTCCACCAAGTACTACAAGAACAGAAGAGGTATGTGAGATTGCATATTGATTTACGTGGTCCTTTTGAAACAGCAAGTTTTGGTGGATCAAAGTATTTCCTGTTAGTAAAGGATGATTATTCACACTTCAGATTTTGTTTCTTTGTTAAACAGAAGTCAGATGTTCCTGAGCTAATGAAAGTATGCATACAGATGGCTGAAAGGGATACAAATAAGAGAGTGCAAGCTATAAGATCTGATAATGGGACAGAAGTACTCAATAAACAAATGAAATATTTTTTGTCAACAGCAGGAATTAGGCATCAACTATCAGCTCCATATTGTCCAGAGCAGAATGGACGTGTAGAGAGGGACATAAGAACTGTATTGGAAGCTTCAAGAACTATGTTATTTGAGTCTGGATTGGATAAACGTTTTTGGGCGGAGGCAGTTCATACTGCTGTCTATACAATACATTTGACAGGAACAAGCTCTATCACAGAAAAAACTCCTTATGAGATATGGTTTAAGAAGAGCATAAAAATGGATCATCTTAGGGAATTTGGATCAAAGGTATTTGTTCATATACCTGACCAAAAGAGAAGAAAGCTGGATCCTAAAGGACAAGAAGGAATCTTTGTAGGTTATGAGATTGATTTGAAAGCATATAGGATTTGTTTTCTAGATGAAAGAAAGGTGGTAACAGCTCGAAATGTCATTTTCACTTCAGAGAAACCTAATCATAAAGAAGTCTCAATTCCCAGCACAAAAGAAATACACGTGATCAATGAAGAACTGGATAAGTCTACAGCTGATGTAAATGGGTGTGAAAGAAAAGATGAAGAAATAGGAAGTCCAAATACATCAGACAAAAATGAAAATGGTGATTTCCATGGATTTCTTCCAGAAGATATTTTATGTCGTCAGGAACTATCCTTCTCTGATGAAGAAAATCCTACAACAGAAGTGGACACAGTTCAAGATCAGTCACAAGGGTCTAGAAACTTAAGACCGAGGGAAAATATTAAAATGCCATCTAAGTATCATGATTTTGAAACCTGTTTGATAGCTTCACAAGAAGAAGAGTTAACTTATAGCATAGTTGTAAATGGGTTCCATAAAGAAAATCGGGAAGTTGCAATTAAAGAAGAACTAGATGCTATTAAAAAAAATTAAACATGGATCGAAGTAAAGCTACCAGAAGGGAAGAAAACCATAGATACAAAGTGGGTTTTTTGAACGAAGCAAAAAGAAAACAAGATTGAATTCAAGGCTCGTCTTGTTGCCCGTGGTTTTCAAGAAGAGAACAATTTTGATTTTCATGACATTTTTGCACCCGTGGCAAAACTTCCCACTCCTAGAACCATGCTAGCGGTTGCTGTAAACATGGATATGAGAATTCATCAAATGGATGTAAAAAATGCATTTTTACATAGGAAAATTGGAGAAGAAATTTACTTGAAGAAACCAGAAGGAATGGATGAAGATAGAAAGGTTCTGTTACTAAAAAAATTCTTGTATGGGTTGAATGAAAAGGTCTCCAGAATATTTGGAATTCAACATTTAATGAATTTATGCTGCATGAAGGTTTTACAAGATCTAAAGCAGATTATTGCCTGTATGTTAAAAACTTTGGAGGGAAGTTCATCTACAATTTGGCTTATGTGGATGATGTATTAATTTTTTGCCAAGATTTTAAACTTATTGAAACCTTAACAAAAAAATTTAAATCTGTTTTTTGTGTGAAGGATTATGGAAACAAGATAAATTATTTAGGGTTAAACATTATTCACGATTTGTCAAGAGGCATAACTGAAATTGATCAAAGTGATTATTTAAAATCAATACTTGAAAGGTTCGGTATGCAAAATTGCAGACCAACATCAACTCCTGTGGATCCAAAATGTAAAATGAGTGATCCTATACCAGTGAATGAAGGGTTAAGATACAAATGTAGAAGCATCATTGGATCGTTGTTGTATGCAGTTATGGGAACCAGACCTGATTTGGCATTTTCTTTAAACTTTGCCAATAGATGGCAGAGTCAACCAAGTGAAAATCTACTTATATTTCTCAAAAGGATTTTAAGATACATTAAAGGGACTATAAACCTCAAACTAGTGTATAGCAAGAATCCTGCGACTCCAACTGTAGAAGGTTTTGTTGACTCTGATTATGCAGGTGATCCAATTGATAGAAAGTCAACAACTGTCTTTCTGTTTAAAGTTATGGGATGTAGTGTTTCGTGAAACTCATCAAAACAGAAGTGTGTAAGTTTATCATCAACTGAAGCCGAGTATATCGCATTCAGCAGTGCAGTTAGTGAAGTTTGTTGGATCAAGAATATACTCCAGGACATTGGAATACCACTGACGTTTTCAATAACTATAAATGAAGATAGTCAAGCAGCCATCTATGTTGCCGGGAATCCAGCATCTCATCGTCGAATGAAACATATAGATACAAGATACTATTTTTTAAGAGACAAAGTGGAATGTGAACTAGTTGATCTGAAATATATAAGTACTAAAGAACAGACTGCAGACAATTTAACTAAAGCAGTTTCTAAAGTTCTTCTTGATAAGTTTTGTAAATCTGTAGGACTGGTTTAGTTTTTCTTAGCATGAAATGTATGAATTATAAATATTTTTTCATTGGTGGAGGGTGTTGGTGACAATGAATAATATTTCTATTTGGTAAATTTGTTTTTGTCATGTTAACGTTTAAAGGTTGGCAACTCTATTTCGTAGAGTTCTTTTTTTGGGTCTGTCATAAAGTTGTAAGTTGAGTCGCTCACTAGTAAAAATCGTCATGTATGTCGAGGTGTGTTCAGCTGGTTTATAGTAAAAGGAAGTGTGTTTATTTCAACAGTTTCTTTTATTTCAAAGTGCCTAACCTTATCAAGAAGTATTAAACAATGAGGTATTAAACCAGCACAGGACCTAGAAATGGTAATAAATGTATATTAACTAATTTGGAAGAGCATTTATGCTACTTGAGGCCTGTAAAGATGTATTACATGATGTCGTATTAAACCAGCACAGGTCCTACAAAATGGAAATTATGTAGGCTACACTTGTAGTACAATATGTAACGCAAATCCAAACGACAACATACTCCTGATTATCCTTGTTATCTGAGAGGATCAAAGCAAATAGCAGTCTGTAGAATGAAAGTAATTTCTCATAACTATAGGAAAAATTACTTTAGTAGCAATGGCTGTAGGAGAAATGAAGGTTAGGAAAAATCACTTTCGGTCTACTTCTTGTAGGAACACTGTCTGTAGGAACACTGCCTGGTACTGAAACTGGATGCTTAGCCATGTCTCTGGATGTAAAATGTGAGCCATTTTTGGTCCAAGAACTGTGGGACAAATGACTGTAGAAGAAATGACTGTTTGCCCTTGTAGCATATCGTTCAACATGTAGGGAATGAACTCGATACGTATCCATTCTGACAGCAGGTAGAACATTTGGCTGCTAGATTGTACTGAAGAAGTCCACGAGGAAGATGACGTCAGTTCCAAGAACATTGGCTTGCAATCATTACACCAGAGACAATTTTAAAATTTTTTTTGGATATATTTAAACACTTTTATAGTTACGAAATAACTTCATAAGGGCAAGGTGTAGCTGCCATCATATATTTATGTAATTTTCGTCACAATTTTCATATGAGATAGATTTTTTTTATTAAATTATCTCATGGCAAAACATAGGTCATATTATGTTTATAGGTTATCTGTTAACATAAGTTTGTGTCTGTCAGAAATGTTAAGGCATATGTAACCACTCAAGGCAACTAGAAAATCATCTAGGCTACTCTGAATTTTTCCACTAGAATCCTATAAATATTAACTATTGCTTTGACATTTAAAAAAAAAACCTTAAACAAAAAATATGACAAAAATCATACAATTTAGATATGGCAGCTATACCACCTACTTAAAGGTCGATAGCTGATCTTCATTGGAGCAGACTGCAAATTATAGCTTATAATTTTGCCTGGATTAATTTTCATAGTCACCTGTAATTAAAAATTTAAGCAAGTTATAAAAATATTTTAGCAATACGCTAGTACACACTTGAAAAACAGGCTGATATTATGTTACATGACACATCTCAAAACAGCTTACACGCTATTTCTCGGAGAGGAAGTGCAGCTCTTGTTGATTTAATCTCGATTCAAATATATTGATTCTAGGGTTAAGCGACAGCAGCGCTACTGGAAGGTGAAAGAAACTATGAAAAAAATTATTAATAGAAATTGTTTGTTTTTGGTCCAATGACTGTAGGAGAAATGACAGTAGGAGACATGATTTTTTGCAAAGTTAATTTTAGGACAAACGATTTTCAGTCTACTGCTTGTAGAAGGTGAAATGACTGTTAGGTCAAATGAGAGGTAGGAAATCTTTTTAGGACAAACAACTTTAGGAGTACTGCCACACCCCCATCAAAGCCATGCATAAATGTAAAAGATGGAAAACCTACACTTACCATTATAAAAATAAGTAGTAAACCCAGTAAAATTGCTGTCTGCTTAAAATTTAAGCAATGTTGTAAAATTGACAGCCTCTTCGGACACGTATGTATGAAATTAAGGTTCTATTTTCTACTGAAGTTGCTGCAAATAAACAGCAGCTGATAATCAGAGCACTGATACTCGAGGGTTGATTGTATGTACTTAAAAGAGCAACTTAGAGGATTTTACAGCATACAGACAATCTACAGTGCAATAGTGATGCCGCATTTGCTGCAACCAGCAGAAACTTACCTTCTTGCGCAGCAGTATATATCGTTCCTGGCAATTTGGGGTGTGGCTCTGCAGTTTTAGCAGCGATTACAATATTTGCACCATCCTTTGCCGCTTTCAGTGCAATTGCTTTGCCTATTCCTCTGCTAGCACCCGTGATGAACAATGTGCAACCTTTTAGTTTCCTGCAACAGAATTTTTCTGTTAGAATAATTTATTGACTCCACCGAAAATGTGATGTTTGAAATACAATATTCTGCAATGGCGAAAAAAAAACTTTAAAAATACCCAGCCAGAGATGTAACTCCTAATTCAAATATAAACATTATCAGACTTGCAAGATATGGCAGTACCTCCTCCCGTGTTTGCATGTCCTGACCTAGCAGTGAACCAGGGACGTCGCCAACATGCCGCCAGAGCTGGCAGATGTGTAGCCACATCAGGCAGTCACCCCTGAATAACGTTTAAAGCTCTTTGTCATGTAGGGGATGCAAAAACAAGTAAAATTATATAGTACGCAAAGGGTTGCATATGCATGGTAAAGTACCTGTAAATCAACATGCAAATTGTGGTCCATGAGGTTCTCAATTTGCGTTGTCATAGCAGCAAATCAAAGTATGTGACGTCTACGAACATGTCAAGTGGGCGGAGCTAACAGTCCAGGGGAGGGGGCAGTGATGCTGTATCTGTCACTTCCCTCCTAGGTGATTCGAGTTTGATGTATGTCTGGGGTCACTCCCGGGATATCACACACGGAAGCAATGTGTGATGATTCCGAAGGTAGACAGAGGTCACGGGAACCTGCAGTTTCCTCTTGTCTTCTCAATCCGGCTCAGCAACATAATCACCTCAGTGACCCTCGTTCATTTATTACCACGCCACGTAGACACCTACGTACACTTACTGCTTCTGTCAAACAGGCAACATTGCATGTTTGTGTCTTTAACAGCTATTACTTGCATATGTGCCAAGAGGTCCAGTTGAGTAAATAAGAGATATTTTGTGAACTGCACCAGTTGTTATTTCAATGCAGACTATAAACCTTTTAAACCATAATTTGTGTGATAATTCACTGGTACTTCCCCCAGCATCTGCAACCCTAAGAGCATATAATTCTACTCATTGCATCCTTACAACATGACGAAAATCTTTACCAGCCTTCATACGTAAACTTCTACAGTTCAGATTTTTTTCCATCACCAGATGTTAGCAAAGTTAGTGTATATACCTCCAAGTTATTCAGTTAAGCCAGCAAGAGCTAATATGTCTACTTACGCTAAAGAATTGTTAAACATTTAACTAAATGTGATAACTGCAAATTTGTATACTTTATTTCATGTAAGTTACTGAGACAAACTGCAGAATAAGAATAAAAAATAACAATGAAATGAAACTGAATACACAGAGTTTAAAATGTGGGAGATTGATGCCAGTCAATTTCAAGTTGTTTATGGAGCAGGGTTAACAAATTTTGACTATTTGTAGATCATTCGGTTACTGTCTTAGTGCAAATAAACATTACTAGGAATTAGAGATGGGATTTTCAAATCCTGGATTTGTCAAATATACAGAATCCTATGGGTTCGAGGATCCGTAGGATTCAAGATGGGATTAGATGTGAGATTTGGTCGTTTAAAATTGTGTATCTAAACAATTAACGGAAATAGCACAAACGTATGATAAACTATGCCACATTGAGGTTAATTCTGTATTTTATAGCAGTTGTTAAAAGTACACAATGCTTTTTATAATTTGTGTGTATATTTACTTTACTGTGTCGTACATATGTTGTTTTCAAGTCTATGAAATGTAAACAGGCGCCATTTCAGTTCACAGAATATTTATCGATTCACGACACGGTAAAAATAACAACAAATAACACATAACTTTATGTCATAAGAATGTATTTACATTTTAAAAACTAAATAAACTAATATACTATTAAAAACAACAAAATTCGGTAATTTGTATTCTTAACTCTACCTGGTCTTAACTGTCTGGTTAATTAAATTGTCGCAAACATCATTCCAGTACTACAAACATAACCAAAAAAAATGTTTCGGCTGGAAGCAACACAGTTGGTAAGCCTACTGCAGATTTATTGTTTATTCAAGTTCTTGCTGAATACAAACAATGCTTTGTTAATATTTTATTTTATATTATCGACGTAATATTTTGGTTGTTTTCTGATTTCCGCATTTAGTTTGAAAATAGTGAAAATTGTCCAATGTCAGATGTGTGGCAGCATTTTCTGCTTGACAAAACTGACAAGACGAAAGCAGTGTGTTTTCTGTGCGGCGTTAAAATATCACGAGCCAAATTGGAACTACAAATCCCATTAAAAAACACATGAAAATTCATTCTGCACAAACTGCGATCACCCGAAATCGGAACACCGCAACGTCAGATCAAGAAGATGGTCCAAATTAGGTTGAACCACAAACAGTTTCAGTGCAAAGTAAGGTGGGACCTTCTATTCAAAGTAAGGCAGGACCATCTACAAAATGTGAGCCGGCACTGTATACAAAACATGAGTCAGATTACGTTCAGCCAACCCCTGCTGAATTTATGGACAAGAAAAGCAAGTTGAGTATAAATGATGCAAGAAGCAAAAAAATCACAACATTGAATGCCCAGACGATATGTCTCGATAATCAGCCATTAAGTATTGTAGAGAATAAAGACTTTAACAACCTTATCAGTTACCTAGAACCACGTTACGAAATGGTCTGTGGGAAGCAGGTGGCAAATAAAGCAATCCCTGACATGTATGCAATTGAAAGGAGAAAGTTGAGGAACTTCTTCTGCAAGCAGACTTCAAATCCCTTACAGTAGACATGTCGACGTCATCAGCCAATGACGACTTTATGGGTATAACAGCACACTTTGTAAACAGTGACTACGTTGCATGCCATTTGTGTCTTGAAGTTATACCTTTTCCAGAAGTTTCCCAAAATGCAGAAAATCTTTTTAGTATCATTGAAGAAGTGTGCAGAATTTGGAACAAAACTGACAAAATTTTTGTCACAGTACGAGTTTGTCATAGTACGAGAGAATGCTCATAACATTACAGCAGCATTGAACTCCTCACGTTTTAAACATCTACCTTATTTGGTTCATTTGTTGCAGTTGGTAGTGAAAGACGGCATATTTGATTCAAAAGCATTGCCCAATTTGTTTTCTTTAGCCGTCGTGTGGTTGGCCATTTTAAGCAACTGCAGCATCCAAGGTGTTGAAGAAATGTGAAAACACAGTACGTGTTAATCCAAGATGAGCCAACTAGATGGAATTCATCACTGCTAATGATGAAACGTCTCTTAGAGCAAAAGCAAGCTCTGACTTGGCAGCAACTAAGTTGCCTTTTCGACAGAACACATTACACTACAAGAGTAGGAAAAGTTGCAGAATGTGGCTCAACTGTTAGAAATTTTCTATGATGCAACTTTGACAGTTTCTTCAACACGTGTAACAATTTAAAAAGTCATCCCTATTGTCAATAGTATTATGCGACACCTTGAAGATCTGACATTGCCTGGCTTCGTTGGTGTGTGCAACAATTTAGTGGCATCACTTAAAAAAAGATTCAACACAATGGAAACACTTGAAGCGAGTAGCTAATTTTTGAAAGTACCTATTCACTTGCCTTAAAATTACATCAATTAAGTTATTTGGTGTATTACAAAGTAAAATTTTGTTTCATTTGAGGAATATTCTGTTGCTGTTTTGCTGGAGCCTAGAATTAAAGGAGCAGCATTCACCAGTGAACTAAACCTGTAGGCAGCCTAAGAATTTCTCCTGAATGAACTGTCTGAATCATGCCAAAAACAAACAAAACCTTCAGTATCTACAACAGTGAGTAACCTAACAAGTTTTTCATTTGCTAATACAGACAGACAAGTAATGAGTAGTTACGTGCTTGTCTTGTGTTATGTATTCTTCATTGTGCATTTAAATTATGTGTATATTTTTGTTGTGTAATTCTTATGTATAATATAGGCCTACCACTTAAATTGTGTAGTATTTTTATATGGAAATGTTTCTATGACAAATCACTCTCAACGTGAATTGAGGTTCATGTGATACTTAACAAATAAATAATTATTGCCTTGTTTGCATACTGAAAATAAAATACATGGTATGTGGAAGTTCTATACAAAATTGCTGGAGGCTGAAACTCAGGCTGCTATAAGTAAGGCAACCATGTCTGCAGAAGAAAAGCTTATTAGATATTTGGCTGATGAACCCCTACAGCCAGACCTGAGTGTCTTAGGATACTGGAAATCACACCATGCAACACACCCAAGACTCTCAAGGGCTGCAAGGAAGTATCATTCTTGTCCTCCAGCCTCTGTATCTTGTGAGCTTCTGTTCAGTACAGCAGGCATCATACAGGACCAAAAATGCAGTTGGCTTGATCCACAGACATTAAATATGCTCACTTTTTTTTAACAAAAATTTGAACATATTGCTGTAAATAAAAATAAACTTTGAGCTTTTATTTAATGATCTTGCAAGTTGTCTATAAATTCAGTACAGTCTTTTCTAGTTTCTTAACTTTAATCAAGACAGTAAATACATACATAATTTTTAATGTACTAGTGATTTTTTAAACAACATGTGGTGAAGTAAAATGATACACTGGGATTCAAGATTCGGTGACCAACACAGAGGATTCAAACAAAGATTTGAATTCGAGGAAAAAATGGATTTGTCCCATCCTTACTAGGAATACTTTTCACAAGACTCAATCTGAAATCATGCTCTCTCCTGACTATTCATAGATATCTAATAAAACACACATGGTTAGGAAAGTAAAAAAACTGCCCCCTCCCCCCAAATTTATTCTAACTTAGCATTATGTGTGGGCAGTGCAACAGGACGTTGTTTTAAGTTGGAAAAAAAAGTATTTATGTGATAAGGGAATATACAACTGACTATCTTAAAGAGTAAAGTCTATAACTTTATCTTATCTGCAGTTTGTAGAAACTAATATTTCGTGATGCCAAACTAAAAACTTTGGAAGAGAAATGGCTCACAGTATTTTATGGCTCTAAAAGTATAACAAAAATATGCAACAGTTGACTTTTCAAAAATTAAATGGTAATTAAGTGGTTTTTCTCCACACATCCCTTCACAAAATACAGTTTTCTGATCAAAGCAATCTTTACAAGATTTTTTTAATGTTTGGCATAAAAACCAGGTACTCAAAATATGTGTTTATTATAGTTTAAGATGGTTAAATTTTGAGAATTTTATAACTTATAAAGTAATTATTAACTAGACAGTTACATTTAATAATAGTTCAAATTTTAGTGCTGGTTTCATAATACATAGATTAAATAATAGTTTTCTTGTATCCTTCCCAAAGATAAATGACTACATCAACAGATGTCCACCAGCTGAATGTGATGCCCTTGCTCGCTGCAGATTGAACAATGCAGGCGTTTAAAATTAGTTACAAGCAACAAACTGGAGCTGAAAATGTGCTGAAGGGTCGTCAACAAAGAAACAAATGCACAGGCATCCTTGATTACAATGGCCCAGATGCTGGTCAGAGTTTTGGAATTTTATACGTGTTATGGCAATAATACTTATGTAAACATTCAAACAATGTCTTCAATTATTATTCTTTGACATCAAATAAAGTAGAACCAAATTAAAATGTTAATTAAAAGGAGATGGCACGTATTTGAATGATGTGGAGCAAAAATTAATAACTTTGAACTGGGAATCATGGTGATGATCCTACATTTGTTAGAACTGACTACGAATGTGTACGAAAAGAAAATTGTATCACAGACACAAAAAAGTAAGACTAAGCTATCCATACAATTTGAGCAAAAAAATTATAAAATACTATCTTACAAAATGCTCTTATAAGCCTACCGGTAACTGAGCCGTAAGGAGACATAACCTTGTACCACTTGCTGCTTAAAAACTACATCATACCTAGAAAGCTTGAAAACAGTACAAACACGAGAGCATGGCCGTAAGGTGTCATAACTTCGTATAGGTCGTTCGGAATAAAGTGAGCACAAAAGATTTAACCTTTGAAAGAAATGAAATCACTAGCCGTTACTGCATATTAGTAAACATTAACAATAGTTACATTATTGTTTGTATGGTTAGTAGCGAATCATTGTATGTAGTGCTGTGTATTTTCTAATTTGAATATAGCATTAGTGAAAGAACATAAAATGCAATCGACCTACCTCTCTGTATACCATACACTTTAAAATATTTATTTCTGATCTTATTAACATACTTACTGTGTAGTTTGACTTTATTAGCACCACCATAAAGTGACGCAACTGCCCACTGAATTCAAAACTGTCGTTGACACTTTGCCACTAACGCTCGTGCCACAGACGTAGTTCAAAATTCTACAGACAGGTAGCACAAGTGTTAGGTTTTCGTTGCTTCGCTCGCTTCAAAGCAAGTTGAGTCATGAGTGTTTGTCCGATATGTAATAAATATGGGTTTCTGTTAAACACATTCAAAAGTATTAAAACTAACTGTTTATGACTATCATTGCTAAATGATGTGAAGTCATTACTAATCTGTAATCTGTTAAGTTTTACGATTGTCAGCCTGAGCATATGGAATTTGAAATAGCATTTTTTTTCTATTTCACACATTAAGAAAACATGTTATTTATTGTTATTGTTAGTTGCATCATCATCGTTCATGGAAGTATGCTGAACAAAACTTGAAATCATGAATTGCGTGTGTCATTTGTGTTTATAGTGGCAGTTTTGAATTACAAATTAATATACTACGCTTGCATTTAGTGGATAAGAACCGACAACAGTGTGTGTTCTAACTTATTACAGTCGATGCAGAGAAAACAGCGATATGAAACGTTAAATCATAGGTATTTATAACTAAGATTACATTGAGTATAGCATATATACAGCACCCGTTCATTAAATGACAAAATATTATAGATAACATTAATTGCAGAGATGTAATGTACATTGTACAAGCCTATGTAAATAAAAGCATGTAACAATAGTATTGCTTATATGCAGCAGAATGATGTAAACTGGAGGATAAAAGAAATTAGTCAGGGCATTTTTTAATGTGCTAACTTTATCCTGAATCACCTATACACCTTGCTGTTATAAAACTCCACCATAGCTCCTTCGAAAGCTTGAAAACAGTAGAATCAAGAGAGAATGGACGTAAGGAGTCATTAAGATCTACCACTTTATGCTATAAAACTCCACCATAGAGCTTTAGAAATCTTAAAAAATGTAGAAACAAGAGACCATTGCAGTAAAGATTCATAACTTTGTACCACTTGCTGCTAAAAACTCCAACATAGCTCTGTAGAAAGCTTGAAAACAGTATAAACAAGTGAGAATGGCTATAAGGAGTCATAACTTTGTACCACTAACAGTAAAAACAAAAGAGCATGGCTATAAGGAGTCATAACATTGTACCACTTCCTACTACAAAACTCCATTATAGCTCTTTAGAAAGCTTGAAAATTGTAGAAACAAGAGAGCATGGCCATACGGAAACATAACTTTGTACCACTAACAGTATAAACAAGTGAGCATGGCTATAAGGAGTCATAAATTTGTACCACTTCCTACTACAAAACTGCACCATAGATCTTTAAAAAAGTAGAAACAAGAGAGCATGGTCATAAGGTGTCATAACTTTGTACCATTAACAGTAGAAACAAGAGAGCATGTTTATAAAGAGTCATAACTTTGTACCACTTCCTACTAAAAAACTGCACCGTAGATCTTTAAAAAAGTAGAAACAAGAGAGCATGGTTATAAAGAGTCATAACTTTGTACCACTTCCTACTACAAAACTGCACCATAGATCTTTAAAAAAGTAGACACAAGAGAGCATGGTTATAAGGTGTCATAACTTTGTACCACTAACAGTTCAAAAACAAGAGAGCATGGCTATAAAGAGTCATAACTTTGTACCAACTTCCTACTACAAAACTGCACAATAGATCTTTAAAAAAGTAGAAACAAGAGAGCATGGTTATTAGGAGTCATAACTTTGTAACACTTCCTACTACAAAACTGCACCATAGATCTTTTAAAAAGTAGAAACAAGAGAGCATGGTTATTAGGAGTCATAACATTGTACCACTTCCTACTACAAAACTGCACCATAGATCTTTAAAAAAGTAGAAACAAGAGAGCATGGTCATAAGGTGTCATAACTTTGTACCACTAACAGTAGAAACAAGAGAGCATGTTTATAAAGAGTCATAACTTTGTACCACTTCCTACTACA